>VWYI01046397.1:0-48267 GCA_013399455.1 Anthoscopus minutus | reverse complement strand
TGAGTGGCTTCTTCCCTCCTCACCAAATAGCAGTTAATGCAAAACCAGCACAAATAGCCACTAATTTTATTCTGCCAGTAGTTCACATGTATTTATGCTGTGTGAAATAATCTAATCTTGATGGAGATGTGGAGGGCTCTAGTCACCCTGCACGCTTCAAAGGTCTGAGAGCCCCAAATACTGTATTATGACTCAATGCTAATCCTCTTCCTGCTACCATGGTTTTAGGGTTTTTCATTTTGAATGAAACATAAAAGTAATCAAGAGTGAACCTAACACTGAGTAAAAGAAGTCTGGCATTTCTGCAAAGGAACCCAGGGCCATGAAAGAAATGAGGAGATTGAAACTCCTGAAAAGAAAATAGGGAGAAGCCAATCTATCCAGGGAAGGAGAGCATGGACAAACAGGGATCATATGACTCATCATCTGCATAGATTGCACTAAAGCCAGAACATCTCCTTTTGACTCTTTGGTGCTGCCCTGAGTTACTGTTCCATAGCCAGGCACAAGAATTCTCCCAGGAAAAGGGATGGGGAGATGAGCTAAGAAAGTAGGTCAGTTTCTAGAATGTGTTCTTGGTAGCCAAAAAGAAAAAAAAAACTTCTAAGAAGGTCTGGACAAAGAGTACAAAACATCACATGGAATAATAGTGTACCCCCACAATACTCTCATGGATATACAGAAGTAAAGGAAGGGCAACAGAGGCGTCAAATGATTAACTAAGAATATGATGACCACTAGTCTACAAAGATAAAATTTTATATAGTGTGCCTTTCTTACAGGAAAATGCTTAGAAATTAACAATAACAACAACAACAACAACAATCCTAAAAGGGAGAAAACCCTTCTTTAATGAGATTTTAGAAGGAATCCTATTATACAGACAGCAATGCAGCTCTGGCGGGAAGGGGTCTTTGTGAGAGCAGGGGAGAGGTCGCCTCACGAGGCACTGCTGAATTTGCTTCAAAGCTTCTATGAAGCTCTAACTCCATATCCTATTTATTCATCCTAAGAAAGGGGGACAGAGTTTAAGTATTTGAAACTCACAAGAAAATTAACTTTCAGTTCACATGTCTGGGAAAACTTTCAGAAAGGGGAACAGCCACAACCAATATGCAGAGAATCTCCTCTCTATTCCCTACTAAAGTGTCAATAATCTCTGTTGCTTTGTAGCCTATAAAGCAATAAAGAGTTGCAAAGATTAATTGAGCTCTGAAGAGAAACTGAAGTGTTTAATCAATTGTGGGGTGCCCTCGCCCAGGGGAAGCAAAGATTTAGTTATTGTTATGGCTTTGAGTCCTGGGAAGAATGGATTCCCCCGCTTTACCTTGGGGGAGGTATTCTCTAAGCCTGGGAAAGGTAAACTCCACTCTTCCTCTATAAATCCCACCATCCTGCCCCTGTTTGAGGTTCTCTGCTTCTGGATTAAGCTGCGTTTGTTCCTGCATTGGTGACACCCCAATAAATGGATCTTTGAACTTAAACAAGCAGAGACCTGTCTCATTCTGTCTCATGCCAGTCACCAGACCTCCCTGGACCTGGCTGCCACGGAATGCCACAATCAATCACCCGTGCTTTTTGCTCCCGCTATACCATTCATATGGATTATTATATAGCAATGTGAATTACAAAGCAAAGCAGGAGCAATATAAGAAAGGTATTACTAGTCAATGTTTGGATCTCTAGTTCCAGGTATCGAGGACTTGCTTTTTCATGGTATGTGAAAACTATTAACAGGTTCACACTGACCATTCCCTTCAGCTGTGAGCACTCAGCTCTTCTGCAAATCAGGCCTCAGGGTTTCAAATCAGGAAACTGGAAAATTAGAAGATGCAGCTAATGACCCTTTGTGAAAAATCTGGCTTAGCAGAATGGGCACCATTGCAAAGGAAATCAGAACCAGGGACTGTAGCAGAATTAAATTCTCCAGGAGAGCACACTTCAATTCCTCTGCCTATGTGAGGTTTTTTTTTCTCTGTTCTTCACCCTTTGCATTTTTGCTGCCCCTTGGGCTCTGCAGCTTTGGAGAAATACGATGGAGCTGTTGGCTCCTGTACTCTGCAACCCAACATGGCCAAAACACAACTCTGTATGAGTATTCTCACTCTATTGAGTGAGAAAATGCCATGGACTAAATGGTAGAAAGACATGCAACAAAAACTGTATCATGTTGCATACAAAAATGAGTTGAATTAATCCTGTCTAATAGATGGACTTTGCAACCTTTCCCAATTTCAAGTGTATTTTGAAAACCAATTATTTGACAATGATTTCAAATATCAAAGGTATCAGGAAGCTTCAAAAGACAAAAACAAAAAAAAGGACACTTTTTCTTGAAGAAAGTGAAAACATGATCTTGCATAATTCCTAGGCTGGTGACATTCAGGTGTGAGATAAGAAGAAAAACATGATAATAAGCCTTTGAATTCACGTACAAATCATGCATTTGTTAACAGTATGTTTGCTCTTACATTCCATGTTAACAGTGGTTACCATCTTCAGTGTAGCTATGGGAACATACCAGCAAATGATACGTAATTCTAATTTTCTAAGAAGACCATTTACAGAACTCTAAACATATTATAGTGATGTAGATCCCTACAAATTGGTATGAACTGAGCTGCTTTAAACTCTTGCTCTTTCAGAGCTGGCTTTATTCCTTTGAAAGGAAGAGGACATCAAAGCTCCAGGATAGGTCCCTCTGATACAAATCAGCCCTGACTTTAATGGAGCTCTGTGGATTTGCAGCAGGCAGAGATCTTGGCTCTCTGATTTTCCAGCTGCCAACTCTCCTGTATTGAGAAGTCCACTGAAAATAGGTATTCCCTACAACCTACACCAGACCTGGTGCAAGCTGAGCAAATACTGAGAAATGTAAAGTCTAGCTGAAGTTACACAGTCATGAAAAGACAGAAAAAGATAGTTTTCTGTAGTGATAATAGCACTTACTGCATATTATATATGCTAAGTACTCAAACCACTTTAGTAAAAGAAATGCCATTCATTTCCTTTTATAATATGGTCAAGACTAATTTCTGGCACAGAGAAGTGAGAATCATCAGCGCAGCTTTGTGGAACTGATTACCATGTACTTCAACAGAGACCAGCAAATGCTATTTAAGGAGCAATTTGAATCACTGCTGTGGTAATGCAGGAACTGGTTATGTCTCCTTGATGTGGAAGGATAAGCTGTCACAACACTGACAATGCACAGAGCAACTATGAACTATCCTTAAATTACTCCAGTGCAGGAGAGAAATGGAAGTTGCTTTCACGTCCTCTTGCTGGCTCCTTTTCAGCCCAGTGACAAGGACATTTGAATGCCATGTAAACATGTGCCCCCTGAGCAGAACCAGGAAGGATTAATGGGCATCTCCTGAGACCCGGGAAAATGAACAAATGCCTGAGGGACAGTATGTTAAGGGATAAAAGAGTATGGGATGGTCACACCAGGTTCATTTAGACTAATGCTCTGTGATAATGGCTGATGCCCAGTGATGTTTAGGAGAATGCACTGTTGTAATTCTCCAAAAAGTTCTTTCAACTTCCCACGATTTTTTTCACTAGAGCTTTGAGAGATCAACAATTTGAACAAGAGCTAAAATACCAATGCAAGATGAAGTGTCTTTGAAGTACACCGGGAACTCAAAAGCTTATACAGCAAATGGAGTTACAAGCAAAATAATCACTAAAAGAAAATAAAGAATATCATGAGATGCTACTGCACTCCTTGGGAGAAAAAAAATAAGATTATGATGATGATGGTGAATAAAATTTCTGTGCAGCAGAAAATGTAGTTTGAGATTATCAAAATAATTTACAAATTGGGATTGACAAACTGAATCACTGAAATACTGACATGTAGCTCATTCATTTAAAAGTGATGTCTATGCTTCAAACACTGTCAGATTTCATTTTTAAAAGAGTTTTTTAAAAGGTCTTTTACTTTATCATGAAGAATTACTCCCTCAAATCATGACTCTCCAGTCCAGTCAGTAAACTGAGAAATCCATTATTTGCGCAGTTCTAGTTTTGGGGAAGGCCAGAAGAAAAGATAACCACATACAAAAGTCAGTGAGGAATTAAATGGAGAGTGAAAGAGAACAAATATGGAATTTATCCATAGGGTAGACAGAGCCTTACAAGAAACTGTCTGCTATTCCTAAATTATCTTTAGAAATGTATGGGGAAAGGTAGAAGAAGCTTTGCTATGAGTGGAAAAGTTAGCAAGTGTCACAGCCATGTAGAGAACCCATGTGCTCTAGCTTGGCAGGAGGGCAGATGGTCTCTGCAAAGTATTTTAACACTTCTCAGCAGAAGACAGACACTAAATAAAGTAAGGGAGAAGCTGGACTTCAAAATCTGAAAATAAATTAAAAGCATGTGCATGACACAATAGTCTCTGGAGCAAGATAAGTGTCAACCCAGAAAAACTGGAAAAGAAACTTCTGGCAATTCAACTGAAATATTTTTTTATGGAGAACAGTAATTCTTATTTTGGAAGGAAGATGAGTACAGCAGTTAAAGCTGGAGCTTTAAACCTCTGCTGGAGTTTTCCTGATGTGTGCAGTGTGAGTCATAGGAACGGGGTCTGCATTTGTTTACCTGTGCATTCAAGTGAATCCCCAATGCAATGTGAGGTTGAATCCATTAACATTAGCAGAGATCACAACTCAAATAAAGGAGTTTGATGGCACAAAGTGTTAAAGTACCTACAGGAAGAATACCGGTTGGTATTTAACAACAGCAGGAGGAACTGAATTAAGAACATATCCAAACACCTAGACTGTGTTTAGTGATATTAAAATCATGCTATTTGTTAAGGACTTTCTGTAGCTAGGACACGTGGCATCTTTCCCATTCAATTTCTTTATGCAAAACAAATAGTTTTGCATAGATTTGCATGTTAGTAGCAGAAGAAGAGACTTATTAACAACATAAATTACGTCTCACTTCTATTTAATTTATTATCCTGAACTGGCTGGTGAGTGTCCTCGAGCTTTACCTCTGTTTAGACATTTACAGAGCACTTACCACTGTGGCATCAATGCCACTCCTCAGCCTTGATATAGAGCCTGGGATATGGACTCAAAACAGTCATCTGTGAAATAAAGCAAGTTGAGTTTTTCTTTGTATCTGGGTATTCTGAAGGAGGAAGGTAAGTAATTTGCAGGAACCCAGGGCATTCTATTCTATTAAAATAAATTTCCTATAAGCATTGAATACTTTAACTGCTTTGCCCCAGAGCATTAAGAAGAGTACTTCCAGTAGAAGGTGTGCACCCAGCTGCTTTGCAGGCACCAGTCTAAATTTGAAGCCAGTCCTTTACAGCCAAACACCCTGCCCATAAACCAGCCAGCTGCCTAGATCTCTTCTGGCTACTCTCTTCTCCTCTTATTCATTGTGACCTACAGTTAAGGATGTTTTTCACACTGCAGATACATGGAAAAGGCTCTCATAATCTTGTTAAAGGCTGGCATACTTGATTTGCACTACAGAATCCTGCATTTGTCTCCTTAGGGAAATAAACACTTTTAAAGAGCCTTTGGACTTCAAAAGTGCCTTAGACAAATACAATGGCCACCCTAGTAATAAGTGTATCAGTTTTCTGCTTCTCACAAAAATGTCTACAGCCAGAAATTTGGATTTTATGTGCCCTTATACAAACTCATCTACAGTTTTGTTGGTTTTTTTTTTTGATTGCTCATATGTTCTCGAGGGAAACCAATTTCTTTTTCAAGCAGCAGTGACTTTAGTAAGTCAAAGTATCCAATTGCTAAAGGAGGGTTTACTTTACCTCTCATCACTGAAACCCTGCTGTGGAATACAATCTGTTTTCAGAAGAGCAGAGGGGTGAAGGACAAAAACAAATGGCAATTACTCAAAGCCTGTGAAGAGCTTGGAGACTGGTATTCTCTTGCATCTGAATTAGGGTAAGAAAATACACTGGTCAAAATGTTGCCAAGGATAATGCTCTGACACTGAGCAAACTGAAATTTGTCTCGCTGTCATCAAGAATATTAAGCTGTAATATAATAGTATGTAACATTTGCATTTATGGCTGCTTTTCAAGAAAAATTGAACCAATTTGTTAACTCTCCTTTAGGACAGATGTTCGGCAAGGACATGATAAAATATTCACAGTTTGCATCACCAAGTCTAATTCCATTACTTCATGATTAAAACCTTGCTACTTTCAGAGCCTTGCCATACCAGTGAAACAAGCTTCTAAATTTCCCGCTTGATTATCTACTTGAAAAATAACTTGAAAAATGTTGCATTTCAGTCCAAATTAATGCAACACTTTTATTAAGGATTCCACCAGTCCAAAATGTAACACATTCAATCCATATTCAGGTATTTGAAGCACCAGGAGAAATAAACCACAATATTTTTCACTGTCATAGTTTCTAGAGAAGCACTGTCTTTAGCATTAGTAAAAGTAAATTGGCATTACAATACTTTTATACACACAGTGACTCTACCACAGAGAACCTCAAACTCATACATATATGCAAAATTTCCAATTACAGAAACTGGAGCTCCAATGCTAATTGCAGTATTATTGACAATTAGGTACAAACTTAAGGTGTAGGTATTTACAAATAGAAGAACTTCTTGTGACATCTGCTGATAAAAATTATGCCCGAGCAAACAGAAACATGCTTGGAACCTGGGAGCAGTCTGCCATAAAATAAGAAAAGAATCTCTTTGTATAGTAAGCTAAATACATGAGCAACTTTGTGGCCTTCAAAAATTCTTACAGTGTGACACAGAAGTCCAGGCTTGCTTAAAACATAAACTGCATTAATGCAATTCAGTTTCCCAAGGTCAGGAGGAGTTTATTTCCAAATCTATGCTCTTTCCAGTGCTGTTGTACAACATGAAATAACACCAGCACATATTAGCAGGTCCTGAATTTCTTTTGCAACACAAAGACCTGACAATGAATCTGCTTCTCAGGAGCTTAATATATTGTTTTCACTTGCATCTTATTTATTGTAGCTCTTTTATACCTGTACTTCAATTGCATATGGCATCTTTCCTTTATTGAGGGCTGCAGTTAATCAGATGGTTCCATAAAGCACCACGTAAATTCTGTTTTATGAATTCTTTGTCACAAAAATGTAGCCAAATGCCTTGTGTCCCAAGACTCAGCAGTAACACATCACCTTTGTACAGTCTTGCAAAACCATATGGAAATTACAGCAGCCCGTGAACAGAAACTCCTCAATCACCTTTACTATGTTAGGGATGGTAAGGGAAAAATAGAAACCAGTGATGTTTAACAGACATGTCTTAAAAAAGAGTGAGGGGAAGAGAGATAAAATCAGCCTGGGTACGAGTGGATAGACATTTGCAAGGTTGCCTTTGCAATGCAAGAACCTTGGCAGTGTGAAGTGCTGCCATGAGCTTTAATTTTCCAAAATCCCTTACAAGTAGCAGATGTCTTTCCCCTTTCCTCAGTTCCTCATTCATTTCACACCCTAAACTATATGACTAGAAGAAAAAAAATCTAAAAAATTATGTGAAAAAACCCTCCTGTAAGAATTGTCCTAAAGCTGTATTTATAGCATCATTTAAATACCTATACCAGGTTTCTTTCTCCCTTTAGCTTCTCCAAAATACCTGTAACATATCTTTTCAGTAGTGCTGTAGAGTTAACTTTTAGGAGACAGAACTTTTTACTTGTTTCTTGTACCAAGCACAAAGAAGGCCGTGACAGCAATGGCTCAGCTCTAGACTAAAACAGTGAAAAACTCTCTCAGTCTCCTATTTAATATTGGAATTCTTTCTGATAGAGCACTGCTGATCCGAATATACAAAAGAGCCCCAGACAAAGTCTTACTGATACCCTGCAAAGTATTGCAAATATTTCTGGAGATGCCTCTCCTGACATCCCTGAGGTTTAAATAAGTCTTTTCCACAGCTCACAGCTGCTCACAGTTATTCCTTGACCAACCAGCACACTGAGGCCTTTCCTCCTCTAGACAATTCCCACTAAAGAGCACTTAGATAAAGCAGATGTTCATATTATTAGAACCCAAGTGTATATTTATGCACTTTGTGCTAATGAGCTTTTTCCCATTGCTATTGTTCCAGCTCTCAAGGACATCCAACTGAAAATACAAAAAGGAACTTTTTTTTTTAAAAAGTGAAATATTGTCCAGTGTTTTTTGCAAACAACGCAACTTCTTGACATGATGTAAACTGAACATAAAACAATTCCTTCTGCTTGATTGTTTATTGAAAAATCTATTTTAATCATTTATTGCCTTCAGGGTAACACCATTCTCAAATGCACTCACTCTATACACTACATAGCATACTCCTCATACAATTAAAAAAAAATAAATCAAAACAATTAAAAGGTATATTTACTGGTAAAAACAACCTGTGCTTTAAAAATTCTGATCTGTGTATATTTTTTCAGAACTTCTTACTTGCTCATGGGACTTTACTTAATTGAGGAAAGTGATTAATATATAAGCTTCATGTAACAATCTCAAATGTACAATATCAAGATTTCTATGAAAGTCTTTTTTTTTATTTATAGTGTCCAGAATGCTAGTGTCAATATTTAAAATGAAAGGGAAGTATGATATATAGTTCATACCACTAGTTAGCTTTGTGCCTTTGGCAATTTCACTCAAACAAAGTCTCCACTGCCCAGCACTAATCTAATTTAAAGTGCCTCATACATGAGACGGTTCTTCCAGCCTCTGCAGCTCATCAGGCTAGAGGAAAGGACTGCAAATGAGGGAAGGCTTATTTTTTTACACAGGCCAATCTCAGTGCACTTTAAAACTGCAGGATCTCCCCTTTTCTGGATGGGATCAGCCTGGAACAAACATTGGGTTCCATGCATGGAAAAACTCAGCAACTTCAGTATTTTTCTTAATCTCTAAGCAGAAATGGGCTATACTGGGACTTGTGGAGACAAAGCTGTTTCTGGTGTTTTCCTGGGTTTCATTTCAACCAACATAGCTTAGGCAGGAGCTAATTAATCCCTTTGTGAGAACAACAAAATAGAATGAGGCACCTTTTTTTATATAACTATTCTTTTAGCCACACCTGAATGTTATTGTATAACATTAACAGAGGATGTAACACACTTGAGAAATACGTGGGCATTGCTTTTTCACAGTGAGTTATTACAGACATAACCATCTACCATAAGTGTTTGGAAAATCATGATAAAGACAGAGATATGTATATTTTGTTGTCACTTCACAGTCTCAAATGAAGCCAAATTTTGGTGGTTTCAACCAAGATGCCCAGGATTTTTCAAAAGATGGTATTCCTTTATCTTTTTCTTTTGCATCTTAAAACTCTTCATGAACATTTTCAACCTTTTCAAGAACTGAGAGCTTAAACCTGAATTTCAGTTGTGAATGATCAATGAGGCTTTTGTAACAGGCAACTTGCTGTTCGAAATGACAGTGACATGATTTTATTTTACCCAGTTTTCATTTTTGCTGCTGGCAGGGATTGTCTGATAAGCACGTACTTGCTGCTACAGACCATACTTACAATTTGGACAATTTTTGCCTGTTGTCTGTTCCCAATAACACCTGAATCCCAACTCTATTTATAAACAAATAGGAAAATAGGTCATGATGACACTAAAATCACCTTCAGACAAGCAAGATGGAGCCAAGACTATAAATTATTCAATCCCAACACACTGTGATATCAATGTATAAAGTACATTCTCATAAAGGAAAATGTTTCCCCATAAGCACAGTCTTCTGATCTATTAATGAAATTGGAATACAATATTATAGAAATGTAGTTAAGACTGAGTTTGAAAATCATCATAAACAGATTCCTTAGACATCAGCTTAGCCACTCTGTATGTTAGTATTAATTAGAAATATTAGAAAAGCTTGTCTGAATGCTTGCAAGGTCTAAGGATTTATAATTCAGCTCCCAATTTGAGATTTGACTGTCCAAGCTAATCCCAAGGACTGCTCCAGAGAGACTGCATCAGAACACCTGCAGGGAAGGTTAAACTGTAATTCTGAGTGACCAACCCAGTCTACAGAGTTTGACCCTGTATCTGAAAAAAAATCTAAATGTTAAAATATGGATATTTTAATTTTGGGGGCATAAAGACCTATGGTGGTTCCCCAGAAGCTTCTCAATTTTTTTTTTTTTTGTGTTGCAGGATATTTTAGTGGTTTTGTGTAGGTGCTGGAGTCCTGCTTGACAGAGATGCACTTGAGCCAAATATTCAGATTTTAGTAATTTAGTAAAGATTCTCATTCTAGTCCACATCTAAGACAGCTGCTTTAGAGAAAACAGATAACATTTTTTTTTTTTATTTACATGCAGTCCATTAAACTGAATTACAAAAAAATGCAGTTCTTCAGAGAAAAATTAATGTAGAAAGGTCCCTGTTGGGTCAGTGGAAGCTATAAAATATGCAAGGATATTTATTTGGAATGAGGTGGTGATATCACAGATGCCATCTCCCTTCCCCTGCACTAATAAGGAATTAGGAATTGAAGAAACCAAGAACTAATTTGCCACAATGCTGCATAAAAAGTTACAACCTGTCTGGAATGATCAATTAATCTCTAGGCTATACTCATTTATACCCCTACAGACTTAGAATAACTTATCCAAAAACAACCAACTCAACATCGTTGATGGAGCTATTCCAAATTTAACTAAAGATAGAATTTAGTTCTAAAGATACCAAAGAAAAAAAACCCCAAACAACCAAGAAACAGAAAAAGATATATTTGAAACAACAAAAGTCTTATTTTCTTCTGCACTTTACTAAAAAGGTGGGGTTTTTTTTGTTTTGTTTTGTTTTTCCCTCACACTGGGATGTTTTAGCTTAATACTGATGCTTTAGGATTTAGCTTTTGTATTTTTCAGATCCTGTACTGCTTTAGAGTTACACTCTAAAGCTTCATAGCCTTCCAGCTACTGTTCTCCCATTTTATTCAGACCAAACAACTCCTCTCTAGGCCTGGGACTCAAGGACACCTCACTGTCTCAGGCCCCAAAAAGTATAAACAAAAGTGAATTAGGGGGAAGCAAACTGGGGGAATAGGAGTTCATTACCTGAAGCTGTAACTGAGGGTTAACCCCTGATATGCAAATAGACCAAACTTGTATCTGTCTGAAAATCTCATGACCATTGTCCATCCTGGGTGTAGTCTCTGGGAGGCTTTGACTGCCCAAGGTGTAGCTATTGAAGGCCTTTAATAAATACCCCCTTTATTATCTTAACCTTTGTCTAGCCTCTAAGTAGCCTCTCTGAGGCATCAACATCACAGTGATATGCACTATAATTATTTCAATCTCAGTTTTCCAGAGATTTTATGAACTTTTTGTTGGAGTGAATGTTATGGAAATATTCCCAAAAATGCATAAATCAATATCCATGAGAAAAAAGTATATGGGACCAGTCTTATTTATTTTTTTCTTGTTTATGATGAGAGACATTTTAGTGCTCTAATTATCAGTATCAGCACACAAATACCTGCTGTTACTAGATGGTGTTTCTATTAACACAGTGTGCCACTTCAATAGTTTTCTGTTGGCAATCCAAAATCAAATTGCTTCTTGTCTGAAAATTATTGTTACTTGCTAACACAAAGTGTTTACTATGTCTGTCACTTTCTAACCTTTTATTTATGCCAAAAAAAATCAATAGCTATTTTAACTTTTTTTTTTAATACAGTATTAAAAATGTTGTTGAAACCAACATCCATTGAACTGTTTCAGCGTGTTCTTATTGGTTTTGTGGGTTTATGCATCCCAGTATCCTTTGGGATCCTCTGCAGGGTCAGTGATCCAGGTGATGCTTACACTGCCCTTGGGACCTGTGGCCCATTTAGATTGTGAATCGAATTTAATGTGGAACTGAGTAATCCATAGATACTGGTTACATGAATGAGACCCACCAAATCAATTTTTTCAATATTATTTCTGTTTTAGCAGGTGACAACTCCTGGGAAGGGGTGAAACCTGTATTTACTGCTAAGCCTGGGCAAGCATATAACTATAAATGCTTGAGAAAATATAAGGACTTGACTCAGCCACAGAGAGCTGCCAGAGAATTAATACAGCCTTAAAAGTTCTCTTTCAAAAGATTTCAAAAGGATTGAAAAGAATATCCTACTGTTTTTAATATAATTACACCACAACACAGTTATTTTTATGCAGTTCCTGTCTCCTGCTGCTGTCTGGGATTAGTCCTTATTTAAGCAATGATGAGGAATTATGTCTCATGTCCTGGTTCAACCTTGAAAATTATGTCAAGAATTTTGGCTCAACGTTATTCTCTTGCCATATAAGCTTGCTAAAGAGATGCATTTACCAAAAGGACAAATCCTGCTGACAGGGATGTTGCTACTACAGTCAGTGTCCTCTCAGCAAGCACCTGAAAGCAGCAAAGTGAACAACATGCTCCCAGTGCTGCCCGCTCGTCCTTTCTGTCCATGCTGCCTCTGAAGCAGATGTTGTCTGCTGTATTCTGGAGCCTGCTGTAATTTGATCAAATCCATAGAAGATCACGCCAAAAAAGTGACAGCTAGTCAATGGATCGTATCGTCCCTAACTTGTTATCTGTCTGGGGCCTGCTGCAATCAATGCTTCCGTGCCGAGTTCCAAAACTTAGAGCCAGATCAAACCACAACATTTCTACAGGGAACAATTCTCTCTCCTTTTCAAGTTCATGTCAAAGCAGGCTTCACACAGGCACCTGAGTGCTTTCTGTGCATAACTATAAATGTGTTGAAAGCACAAAAAATATTTTAATCCATACTCCCTGGTAAAAAAAGCATTTAGGTATCACAGATCCAAACCTAAATTTACTCTCAGGCCTAACCAGGCTTTTTGGGCTGATTCTCCTTTACAACACAATTATGATGGAAAATATAGCAACCTAAAAATTTGCATTTCATTTCCATTGTATAAATACTTTGTACATATAATTCAGAACCTCAGTATGGGCATACTGAATGGTAGTGAAAAATCCAAAAGTATTTGATCAAGTTGAAAAGTGATTTTAGATATGATGTTTGAAATCTCTCTATATTCTTCCTTTGCAGAAGTTTGAGCTCTCAAATCATACCATTATGGTAGTTTGCACCTACATGCTAAAGTATGGCGCTCATATACTGGTGCAAGAGAAATTTAGACTTGTTTACTTAATGATAAAGTTTACAATTCACATTATGTGTTGTCTAATTATACAGTCACAGTCAGTTGTATTTGGGAACAGGAAAAACACATGAATTTGATAACAGGCCTTTCCCCCATCATCTCTTGCTTTTGTCCAGTGCACAAAAGGAAGATTTATGTGAGGTCAAGCAGCAGAACAAAACACCCTCCAGCCACCATTGCTTTGCTCTTTCTTCTGACACTGGCAAGAGCTTGATTTTGCTGGGTCAGTCTTGGAGCTATTGGCTTTTGCTTCCAAGAGCAGTGGGTGACACCAACAGCCATGCATGGGGACCAGAGGTACCTCTCCTTGCCTGCTTCCTGACTTTCTTTAATCAAGTATTAATTTGGATCAAATATTAACTTCACCACACACAAGCAGTATCTTTCAGAAACGAAAAAAAGTGAATCTTTTATGCTTTGGGGATGCTTTCCCATGCTTTTAGAATAAAAACTGATCTGCTTGTGCAAAAGCTTGCAAGCAAGAAAAATTGTATCAGTAATAGTTATTATTATTTTCAGAAACTACGTAACTCAGATTTACTTTGGTAAGTTCATTTTATCATGTAACAAATTAAAAAACTGAATTGCAGCATTCACACATAAAATTTTGGAGCAAAAATATCAGATGCTGCATAGTTTAGAGCTAACAAAACTATTTACTGATGAAGTCCAGAGGAAAAAACCCACATAGTTTTCATGAGATATACTAAAGCTTTGAAACCCTGATAAACCCTAATTCTGGAATGCTTTGGTTTTATCATTCCTAGAGTTTGACACTCAAGTAAGTAACTTAGAAATATATCTGGAAATTCAGTGTCAGAAAGAGACGTTTTTCGAAACTAAAACCATAAAAGGAAAAATGTCCTAATGAATCTGCACCAATTTCAAATCAACTATGATCATGACTCATACTTCATCTCCATAAACTTTAAAATTATGTGCTTTGCAGTTATGAAAACCTGTGAACAGCAATTTGAAGCTGAAATATTTTCTGAAAGTGGATTTCAAGATTTTAAATTCTTTTAGTTGTCAGTCATTCAGATACAAGAAGTGATACAACTCATTTGGGAAACAAGACTGATTTCTTTGAATGAACTTCATGCACTGAGTGCTCTTTTTATAAAGGAAAGGAACATTAGACTTTCTCATCCATCACACCCAATAGGGTGGTAGCTAAATGTTACAATTCATACCCTAAACAATATAGATTCTTGATCAAGCTTGCCAAGACCTGTTCCTGCAACTTAAAAATGTTCCCTTGATACTCAGAAATTTAAACAATACTTGGCATATTTTAATATATTTCCTTCTGCCTATTGATCTTATATTCCCCTTATCAAGATAATAGAATTTCCTTAGAAGTTGCCTTGGGCATTTCTGCAAGGTCAAAGCACACAATGCACAGACAGGGATAAACCTACTTTGAATTACTGCATCCATTCATGCTCCAGTGGTTCTGCAACTGGAGATGGCAACAAATGAAGTCTGGTGTGCTGGGAGTACAGCACTCTGAAAACACAGAAAGAGCCCTGACAGGCTGTTGAACATCTACCAGCCTGCCAGAGCCCCTCTACCACTAACACAGACCAACCAGCAGTCACAGAGCAATGGGGGAAGCTGACATAACTACATTATTGCAACCAGGAATTCACACCTGCCAAAAAACACCCCAGTCATTGCACTGTGGTGTGCTGATAGAACAAACAGCACATTCGAGGGAAGAATCTCTCCCTTTGCTGAGGTTCTGAAGAACTGAAACCATGTTTCTTATCTGAAGTTATTTATGGTGGGTTTTTTGGAAGCTTCATTTGGTCTAAAAATAATTTCTTGGTTGATGCTTGATGAGGCCTCACTACTGCAAAGAGGTACTGAGAACCACCCTCAGACAAGGTTCTTTGCCTTAAATAATTTCTGTCACTTAGAGCCAGGTTTTAGTCCTTTTCCTTTGTTGAAATTACAGCCTTATTCATTTTATAGTATTAAATCAAAGGCATATATGCTCTGGAGGGGCAGCTAACCTCAGGGCAGTTTACAGGTCAACCTCTGTCTCTGGGTAGCCAAGTTGAAAATCAGCAGCTATCATGGAAATGTATTGTAAAGCTGGGATACTGCTGTGAATTATGAAGCATATCGAGTGTTTGGATAAATCAAAGGAATCTAAATGGGCCTAAAACAGCAAAGAGTAAAAGCATTAGGGCTTGCCTTCTTTTCCAAAATCTTCCATTAGTACCTTCACAGAAACCTGTTTTCTACCTCTCAGACACTGATTCAAG
The DNA here is from genome assembly GCA_013399455.1 of Anthoscopus minutus. Lineage (NCBI taxonomy): Eukaryota > Metazoa > Chordata > Aves > Passeriformes > Paridae > Anthoscopus > Anthoscopus minutus. The sequence goes on along the minus strand of VWYI01046397.1, from coordinate 32,806 downwards.
ATTCCATTTAAGAAAATGAAGAACATAATTCTGCCATCTCCTCAAAGATCTAACTTTATGGTAGAAAGATTTTATTGTTGTTATTTGCCATTAAAGGTAATAATTCTCATGTAGTTTTCTTTTGCTTGCATTTGTGCTATTTTATTAATGTCTCCATAGTAGCATTTAGCACTGCAAAAAGAGTTCCAATTTTTAACGTGACTATTAGCCTTCATTTTCATCCTCAAAGCTGGGATGTTTTTGATGAAGCTCAGGGAGAAGGAAAGAATAAGAGTCAGGCACTGCAGTCCATTGTTACCTCTGAGCACATACACTTAGATTGCTTTTCTTTGATGCTGCTGCCAATTTTATTCACAAGCGTATAAAAAAAAGGTCATGACATCTAGAATTACAGTACTTTGGAAATTAAATGTTCCTATAAATTTTTAATTTCTGAAAGTAATTTATCATGGAATAATATTTGAATATGACTGAATGAATGTGTAAAGATTAATGCAAACTGTCTTCAAACTGGAAGTTCAAAACCACGTTAACCTTGTTGTGTAATAAGCATAAAAACATTGATATGTGAGCTCAAAGAGCTGCATTTCCATTTTGCTGGAACACTTGCACTGTTGTTGTCCTTCATATTTTTCCACTGGCATGTCTGTATAAGACATGAGGTTTAGCTCTATGTCATTTTCTACTTAACATTACACTTCACAAACCTGGCAACTAAATAAGGAACAAAAATGAATCCAAATGATCTGCAAAGTTTTTCACATGAATTTTTGTGTAAGATATCAAACTACTGATTTTTAGGCTAATCAGCAATATGAATGATATTATTGTAGCATATGAGGAAATAAAATGATTTTGTGTGAACACTAGAGAAAGCACTAAGATACCACACAACCAACATTCTAGTGAGAAGCTCCCAGCTCAGAGATTTGGGGATCTGATGAAGAGGAGATCACTGAAGTGCTGTCATGGCCAGGTTTTGGGAGTCTCTTGACAAGGAATGGACTTGCCCATCTCACACACAGCTTCATCAGATGGTTTAGGTTGGACCTTTCAGATCACTGAATCCAGCTGCGAACCCAGCACTGCTGTGTCACCTTAGCCACTGGTCAGAGATTATTTCTCCAAAGCCAGCTGACACTCCTTGTTCAGCAGAAAAAGGAATCTTACAGAAGGCAACAGCAGACTCTGGAAATTTTTTTGTGGCCAGCAAGTAGAGTTCATAATTTTCTCATACACTAAAGAAAGCTGGCTGGGCCCCAGGCTGCAAAGGGCAGATACACACAATTTCAAATCCCTGTTCAGATGCTGCTAAAATTGCACCTGAATAAAATTTATGCTGGTGTGTACAATTTACTCATGTTTTCTCATGGAAACTCTTAAGAGCACTTTGTTAGAAGACTGAGAAACTCTGAAATATTCTGTTTGAGACTCTATTGCACTCAGTGGGTCAAGTGAAGAGACAATGTCTGAAGAAAGGAGACTGAGGAAGATAAAGGAAGTCTTTAACTGAAATGTTACTGGCACAAAGATTCAGAAGAAAAGCAAGTTATAAAGCACCCTTGCTATTGATTATTTGATTCTCAATTCCAAAACCTTTTGTGGACATTCAGTACATAATATTATTAGTCAATAACAACAATAACAATAATAATATCCTTGTCACCGGGGCAATGGCAGGAGCATTGCTAGTTCAAGTTTAGGTTCTTGAAAAAGCCTTCATGAAAGTTGCTCTGCAGATCACCCAATTCATTAAATTAATGCTTTGTTGTCTGGAGTTAAAATTTCAGTCAGGCAAAACAAAAGCCTGGGCTTCAGAATACATATACCCTGTCAAATTGCATTTATCAAGATAAGGGTTATTAGAATCTTTTTTCTCTTGTGTGAATGAAATTGTAAGCTTGAAATGTCACTGAAGATTTATTAATCTGATACTCTTTCTGATAAGGGCAGAGAAATAGAAATGGCAGAGAAAAAGAAATATTTCTTATAGCCTGATAAGGACTACAAGAAATAGAAAATATGAATAAGGCAATTTATCAGTGAGCATTCTGTAACCAAAAGATTCAAGCCACACAAAGCAATAGTACAGTTATATATCGATTTCAGAGCACTGCCATCTACAACACTTGGTCAAAGTTTGAGAGCTGTGCAGAAAAATGTCTGCAATTTTCAAAAAATGATATTAAACCTGAATTTACAAACTATAGGCTGGACTAACACTTGTTCTAGAAAGTAGATGGAGGCCTAGTGTGAAAACTGGTACTAGAATTACACAAAGATTATACAATTATACTAGATTATACAAAGCGTGCAGGGAGAACCACCAGAAGGATCATCACTATTCTCAGCTGCCGTGACAAGGCCTGAACTAACCAGAAGAAATGTTTTTTAAACATTTTTTCCCAGTTTCTGTGCCTGATACCTGTAAAACATGTTCACAGTGGGGACGAGAAAGAGTGAAGAGACGTTCACAAATATTTTGGGTCCAACAGACCATTGTTAAAGCTTCCTGTTTGTTATACTCCATGTGATGCACAAGACAAATAAACACAGTTTACTACTCAACATGACAGAGCAAATCCTGCCTAACCACCACCTTGCTTTTGTGAGCTCCCAATACAGGCAAGAGCCCAGCCGCAGTCAGTGAGTTAAATTTTCTGCAATCCTGAGAGAGGGGAGACAACAGGACTCAAAACTAGGCTTAAACCCAGGCTCATGCTCACTGTGCCAGCTCACCAGAACATCTGCACTGGTATCAAGAAACTGCAGCGACAGGAAACCAGCTTTTTCCTTCCCAAGGGCTTTTCCCATAGCAGGGACAAAACTCTAAGACAGAACCTGGCTGTGACATCTCCCCTCCTACTGCTGGAGTTCTGCTTTCAGTCAGTCTCTTCTGACAGAACTAATTCCCTTTGGCTGAGGTCAGTCTTCAGGTTGTGTTTGCTTCCTTGGAAAAGATCTGAGGGAGTGAATGAGCTCACCAAGCTTTCAGACCTGCAGAGAGAACTCACCAGAGAGCTGGCAGGGAAAAAAGCCATTTGTGCTGAGACTCCAGCCTTCAGGTTAATACAGCATTGTTTACAATGAGTTTGTTATTGAAACTGATTTATACATGGACACAGAAACATCTGCCCATTCAATATATATTTGACTTCTAATGGTAACATTAATAACAACAGAGATGTAAATGATAATTTTGATACCATATAATACACGTGTGACTTGAAATGACTTTTTAGTTAACACAGTCTACTGATTTTTTTTAACTCACAAAATAATGAACTATCTAAGTAGTATATTTTATTTTCTAGTTTCTTCTACAATTCTTCAATATTTCCATTTGAAATACTTTCATTTAAAATTGAGATTCATTAGCCAGAATTTAGTTTTCCTACGAGACTCTCTCAAGTAGGAGTTAGTTTTATATCGATTAAGGTGTTTGAAAGCATTACCTGTTTGGAAAGTAATTACTTGTACCTTACCTCTATCTCAGAGCCTTACATAGAAAATATGCCAGTTAAGAAAAGTCTTTCTTACATTTTTCTAAGAACATAGCAGGAGCCAAATTATCTGCCATGATTTCATTAACAGCTCAACTTACCAGTCTTCTCTATCTTGTGTTTCAAACTTTCAGGTCCTGGCAGGCAGGGGCAGGGCCCTTCACATCGAGCTGTGATGATTTTGCCAGAAGTACATGCATGGAACTCCATCTTGCACTAAAGCATAAAAAACCCCAAGAATACTAATTAGGACAATATATAAAAAATAACAGCTGTGGATTAAATGAGAAATTGTGTTACCAGTAATGGCATTGGATAGATTGCAAAACTTCAGTCTCTACTGTAAATACTTTTATAAGATAATACTGACTATTCCTAGCTGCTTTGTTGTTTGCACTACCTACATTTTAGTTCTGACTTGCCTCCAAGAGCTTTCTGCCTGTGTAGCTGCCCTCTCTTCAGTGACTGCCCCAGGGGTATTTCCCCATTCTGTGTCCAGCAGCACCAGTGTCTGAACACTGGACTAATGTAGTAATAAAATCAATTGATAGAAAACAGCACAGGGCAGCAGAAACACAAATGTTCTCTTTGCCTTGATACCTAATGAATGAAATTCAGCTCCATTTTTTGTCTTCAGGCACTGCTTTTACAAGATCAGAATCCAAGGGCTTTTGATACACAGGGGAGTGTTGCCTGTGGTGCCCAGGCTGGACTTCCTCCCTGCAGGGATTGCCTCCTGCCAAGGAAAACAGGAATGCTGGGCTGCAAAATCCCTTTGATCTGAGTTTTAATGAAGATTAATTCTATGATCCATTTAAAAGCAGGCTAACATGTTTACACAATGTCAAAACGACTTGTTTTGACACAGCTGAAGGACACGGAGCCTGAGACCGTGCTCTTACCATGGAGGATCCAGTGGGCAACAGGAGCTCACTGGGCAACAGCCACTGCTGAAACCCACAGCATCATGCTCCATAATTCTGGTGCACTGGGAGCCAAGAGAACAAAGCAGGATGTTCTTACAAGATAAACACCTCCTGCTTTGAAAGTACTGCAAATATCTTGGCTTTGCCTGAGTTTGTTTCAAAAGGGCTCATTGTTGCCCAGGGTTTAATCTAGCAGCAGGAGACCATTATGCTGTGCCTACAACCCATTCTGTTGTCATTATTCCCCACCATCCTCAACTTCAATACATCAGGGTGATTCTATGCTCTCTGTGATGTCCTGCCCTTCTCATTTAGAAAATGCACGGCCACACACAAACATGTGCAAGCTTAGCTTGCATTTCACACCAATTTCTCGCAAGACTGAAGGGAATACATGTACTTATTTTCCAACTGTTTGCTCCATAAATACACTTCGCACAGAGCACAAAGACAAAAGACAGCACATCAGAAGGAAAGAACAGGTGGAAGGACAGTACTGAGTGCAGTCCTGAAGGCAATGACTTTCTGCAGCATATTCTGATAGTCAGTGTGTTATTGAGAACACAGTCTTCCTGCAGCTGGAGCTGATAATTTAATCCCTTACAGAACATCAATTACTTACATATTTTATTATGCATAATAAATGTAAATTATGTATCTAAGCATTAGCAATTATACTTCAAATACCAGCCTTTAAGATGGCACCAGCCTATTTCAAGCCTGTTATTATATGCAGTTAAGAAAGGAAGAACTTTATACTTAGAAACATTAAGACAAGTTTTTCCTCAGCTTTCTATATGATTGATAAAAATGACAACCAAAAAGCTAAACATAAACCAAAAAAATAAACTGCTTAAACTGGTTGTATTATCTGAGGGCCAGGAGGAGCACCCAGCTTGAAGATCACAATACTGCAGTTACCTGTGAATAAGTTGACACCTGTAATTAACCACATTATATTCCCACCATGCTTGTTTGGGATGTTTGGTGTTGGGGGATGAAGATTAAAGAACTCCATAATTTTAAATATTAAATTAGGATAATACAAATTACTTTTCAACATCCAATCACTGTATATAACTCTTTATTCCTTCCCTAAAGGAAAACATGGAGATATCTTACTTTGCATGTGATGGTGTGCTTATTCACTGTAATAACCTACACAAGTAGCTCAACTTTTTGATTTAATGACTTTGCCTAAGCCTCACTAAGTGATATTCAGAGGCAGAGTGGCCACAGAGGATGTCTTGTAGAGCAAAAATAACTTTTTGGATTATTCTGCCACTAGATCTACAGCTTTAAGGAGGCTGCTGGCTTTTTCCAGACCATGGACAATAAAATGATACACAGTACTTGGAAAAACTGTGTCTTTCACACCAATGGAACATTATACATTTTGCAGACATGAGTCACAAAGCTCCTTGCAGTGATTGTGCACAGGACTCAGTGGGAAAGGCCCCACAGTTTAGGGCCAGTCCCTCTCATTTCAGGGGACTAATTTTGCCACTGATATGATTGGATATGCCTCAACTCTCTGCTGAGCTGCTCTAGTAGAGATTCCTGGGTCGTGCAAGCTTTGTATTCTTCTGCAGCCTCCCTGGTGTGTGAACTGCATTTGTTTACTCTGAACCCCAAGGCCCACATAAACATCTCTAAACTATTTTACTGCAAATGGAAAAGCAGCTCTGTTATTTGTTGCTAAATGTATATTGAGATCAATAAAGTATATGAGGGGAGAAATGGTTGAACATATTCATGGAAAATTCATAAATTAATTTATTCAACTAAGATGTGGGAAATTACTGCAGAGTGTGTTTTGGTTAAAGTGTTCCCCTGAGAATCCACTACTCATATAATGATTCCCTCTTTATTGTCAGTGAATCTACAGCAATGTGTTTTGCATAAGCATTCACATTTGAGGGAAAAAGAAAATAGCTACATAAAATTTATTTCTAGCTATTTTATTCTTGTCTGTTAGTCTCCAGCCTCCAGTCCCCACTAGAGGAGAACCTAGATTTTTTTTTAATGATATAATAAAACAGTGCATTTCTGCCTTTATTTTGGCTTTCAACTTCTGGCAGCAAGGTTTTGATCTAAACCTACAAAGAAATCCCCTGACATAAGTTACTGTGATCTTTTCTGCAAGGGTGTATATTTGACTACTGAATGTTTTCGTGGACAACTTGGTACAACCTCGTGCATTAATGCTGTGAAGAGCTTTGCATCCTGACAGAAGCAACTCATGGGTTTGCTTAAAATGCAGCCAGGTGTAGCAGCACATCCAAGCCCTGACAGCTCCTTGCAGTGGCAAAGCAGTGTAATTGAGATGTAATTGCAGGTGCCCCGAGGGACCTGGGACATCCTGTGTGCCCAGCATTGCTCCCGTTCATTGGGCACAGAGAGGACAGACAGGGCACTCACAGTACCCTGGGCAATCTCACAGCCTCCATAACAAACTACAGGGATGGGGGTGAGGAGAGAACACTTTACCCAGAATCATAGAAATCCTGAATTGGAAGGAACTCACAAGGATCATCAAAGACCAGCTAGTGACTGATTCACGAGCCAAAAACCTTTAACTGAAAATTTCTTGTAGTCACACTACTACAGGAGAAAGTGTTAGGTTCCAAACTTCTGCTTCTATCATTAATTTAATGTGAATTAAACAGAAGGGTATGTAGGAATTAGCAGACAATATACACGACAAAGATAAACAGGAAGTCTCATTTGAGACAAGTGAATACTGAAACAGGAGGTTAAAGTTTATAATACTAATTAAGCATTAAAACTCCTGAGATATTACATCATATTAATGGCAGTGTCTCTAAACCTGTTGATGAACAGTGCTCTTGCCTGGAAGACAGTACATTTTTAGCACCCTATAGCTTTTTACATTTTCACCAAGAATAATTTCAGTGCAGTGTTTGTTTTATGGTGCATCTTTTGTTCACTCACAATATGTCTCTTCGAAACTACACATACAAATAACAAAAGCTCATTATTTTCTACCTTATCTTTCACCCAGTAGCTGCCACAGGCAGAAGCTAAAATTTCCTAAAATTATAGCATGTATATATTTTTAGTCCAGAGTTTCTTGATATCAGTAGTGTCTCCTACCTATCTGTCTTAGCAGATAATTAGAATCCATTGGAATTCAGACACCCCTTTGAGAGGGGTTGTTTGTTTACAGGCTTTAGAGCAGTGCTTGCCATTGCTTCCTTAGCTGGGACTCTTATCACTATTTTCTTTATAAGCCTCTGCTGCCAGTTTTCATCAGATGGAAAAAAAAATACACTATTTGGAACATACTCAGATCAAGTGTGAGTTTTTTTTAAAAACTTGTCACAACAAAAAAAGCTTCAGTATCTTCTCTATAAATCCAGAAAGAAATGTCAGATGGTGCACTTCATTGCATCCTGCTGAACACAAACATTAAGTTTTAATGGGAATTCTCCAAACTTTTCAGGCTCTGAAAAACCTGAAATCCTGAAATAAGGATTGAGAGACAGCAGTCACCCATAAGATTTTGTGTTCATTAAAAAACCAGACACTAATGTGAAATCTTAAGGTAAGTCTCAGATTCTGGGCTGAGGACAGGGCTGTGTTGACCCTCAGCACTCACCCTTCCTGCCGTGGGTTCTGCTGCCTTTTTGCTGCTCTGCAAACCAGAGCCTCACTGCCCTGGGTGTTGGAAGGAGAAAGGCTGCCCTGGGATACAGTGCCTCAGGGTGGGCACTGAAAGTACCGGCCCAGCTCTGTCTGCAGGACTGACCACTTGGGCAGGCTTTCTGTTGGCAAATTCCACAGCCAGATCAACACTGTTGGTAGCTGCTGCTCATTTCTCTGGGCGCCCTTCTGCTCACAGAGTAAAGCTCCCCTCTGCCAGGCCTCCTGCCCTGCATGTGCACTGCTGCAGGATGGGACTGGCTCTGCTATTGCAATAAAAATAAAAGAGGCTGGGGAAAAAATAGTAATAAAAACTCACTATTTTTTTTCCTATTGAAATAGCTACCAGGCAATCACACAATACTTAATCTTTGCAGTAAAAGCTGTACAAAGATATCTTAAAATCCTGGAGCTCTAATTAGGAGCTATGTTCTCCTTATGAAAATACATAGTTAATGTTGATATTAATGGGACTTATGCATGCATACCAGTGGTGGAATAAACTCTAATTAACACAACCAATCTATTGTGTAAATACATATTAAAGCCTTTTTAAAATGTGTGCTAGCTCTAACTTTGAAGCAGATGTTATAGCTGATGGGCTCAGAAATTCCCCTCTCTGCAAGGAGTGACACGAAGGACCTTATTATATCGCAGGTAAACAACAAATATTTGAGAATGTCACTCACTGCACACTTAGCTGACAAGCTGGTGGCTCATAATCTGCTAGAAAAAGAGAACAGTTTCCAGGTGGAGGGTCAAGAACAGAGAGACCCAGGTTCCAAACCACTGATATTAAATGGGCTGAACAGATTTATGCAGCCAAATGAAGTAACACGAAAAGGTCTTTAACAGCAAAGCTCCAAGGACAAGAAATTGGTCCACACTACAAAACTCTGCCCTCTGCAATCCTGCAGTTCTAATGAGGGAAAGTAGCAGGACTTTGCCCTCTGAGTAAAATTACCAGGGAACAGAAGGAAAGCATGAGATCCCAGCAATCTTTAAATATCAGGATAAGTCAAACAACTGCACATGCTCCAAGCACATGGCTCAGGTCCTTAAGATTAGAATTGCCAGGTTTAAGATTTTAAAATGCAACAATAGATTTTTTCAATTATTAAAATTTTTAGCTGCTTTTTTTATTAGATCCCAGCCATATACAATCAGAAAGTTACATGTTTTTCACTATTACAGCATAAGTTTAAATCACATCTACAGAGCAACAGTAAAGTCAGAAGGTTCATGTTCCAAGAAGAAACAATTGATTCTTGGGCTTCAGAAAAGAACAAGTTGATTTGCAATTGGCAGCAATCATGCAATTCAAGATGGCATTAATTGCTTATTTTGTGGCTCTGCATTATAATTAGAACTATACATGCCTCTCTAAAAATAGCCTTCCACTTCTCAGGAGGAGAACAGAAGAAGCTCTTTTTTTCATCAGCTGAAGACAAAGAGTGATTTTAGAAAACATAGAGCTTGATTCTCTGTAGAGGGTCAGCTCTGCTCCTAAGCTGAGTCCATGACTTAATAAATAAATACATAAATAAATGAATAAAAAAATTCATAAGGTAAATATTAAAGACTTCATCAAAAAAAGAAAAAAACATTTTCCAAAGTGACTGATGGCTGAAGCATTAGTAGGATGACTGCTTGTAGGCATGTTGAATCATCTCAGTGTTTGACTGGCAGGGCTGCAAACTAAACAAATGATTGTATACTCATCTTGCTGCACACTGCCCTTACAGACAGAGCAGAATCAGCTAATCTGGGGACTTCTGGACAAGTACAAAATTCTGTTTTAAAGCAAAGCACATTTCCCCAAGAAACAAGTGGCAATCAGCTCAATGTGAAGCAGGAAATTTAAAATAATGCGGTTGATTGCATGAGCTAGATACGCATTCAAGGTCACAACACTGGATGTGGAGGTGAAGGACATTCAAGGGACCATTTATTATTATTAATGCCATGTGACAATGAAAGCAAATTGTTCCCCATTCTATGAACAAATAAGAAAACAGTTCCAAGCATCAAAATCTACTGCATCATAAAGAAACGGAACTTGTTTTTACAAGTAATTTAGATGTCAGTTCTGGAAACACCTAGGTCAAGGGGTGTGTGTGGGCATATCTCAGCTGGTTTATCATCCTGCAAGCAATCTGGGCTCTTACTGGGGAAGTACAGACCAAATATGACACAGAAGAATCAATTTGTAAGTTGAAACATTTGTGCAACTTCTCTTTTCCTGATGACACTACTATGAGTTAAATGGGAAAGGAAGACAAAGCATTTCTGTCCCTCGTAAATAAATACACTCACACTCCCTTCTCACTGAGATTGAACACAAAGCACCAGCCTGGCTTAAATCTGCCAACAACCCTGCTCTCCTCCTATCCTCTTCCTGTTGCATATCATGCAAAGGCTACAGCACTTTGATTTTGGCGACCATTCCCATGCTCACACTCTGAGCTGTACCAGCTGGTTCTTGTGCACAAATACAGGAGCTGAGGTGCTAAGGAGATGATGTACATTCACCCAACCCCATATTCTGTTCTCTGTATTCAGTCACAAAAGCTTTTCCTGTTGCTAAATGTCTACTCTGCTGTCTCCCTGCAGGATTTGCACGAAAGGTCACTGATGATGAGCATTTCCTAGTCGCACATGGGAGTTTTTGCTTTCCAGTATACTTGTCTGCCATATCTCAAGACATGGACTTTAAAAATCACTTTCCTATTGCATTTTTTTTCCTTTCATTTCTATATTCATATTGTATTGCCTTTGTCTCTATGAAATTATTTCCTATTCTAACTCCTCATAATCATGAACTGAGAGCTCATAGCTAATAGCACTATTGAAAGTGGAATGAAGCTACAATTTTTTTTCCCTTTAATGGACCAAAGCCATCTTAGATTAAAAGTAAAGAAAATCACAGAAAAACAATTGGAGATTTGGAGTGATCGATGCTGCTTGAAATGTACTTGCCATGTAATTGAGATGCATTCTCATTCTCATTCTGCAGCCATTTACTGATCACATGAGAACGATGATTTGTCATTTTTACTTGCTTCAAATTACTAAAGGCAATTTAATTTCTCTCATGGAGACAACACATCAGATAACGTGAACATAATCAAGAGGTAACGAACTGTGGCTCTGTGCACACACTGATGCTCCTATTACCAGCTAAACAACCACCTGCATATGGCAGAGGGAAGGCAACACCAGGCATTCAGATCCCCAAGCACAAGGTCTCCACCCAGTCAATCACATTATAAACACAGCAATTTAACTAAGCCAGGTGACTACACCAATTTAGACTTCAGATGAGGCAATGCTTCATCTACACAGTCATTCTCAGACCCATCTGTCCATACCTGGACCAAAAGCAGCAGCTGGGGACCACTACAAAGGGTAGGCATGCTCCCTGAAGGCTCTTAAGCAAATGATATGATGGTGTCCCAAAAATCTATTAACTCTCCCTATCAATCAGTAATTGCAAAGTATTTAGTACTATATTTGCAGTTACTTTTGGGATGTCTGATGCCCAACAGGATGTGATTGGGGATGGGATTCCAACCACTTACGGCTGTATGGACTGAAAAATCAGGAAAAGCCTGGATAAGTCCTGATGTAAGGATAAGCTCAACCCTCTCTCTGATATATCTAAGTTTACAAATTATAGTCAAAGGAAAGTTGCTACTAAACCTGCTTCTGCTCTTGAAATGCTGGTGAATTAAGTCAAAGAAAAGTTGCTACTACACCTGTTGAGGGGTTAGGGGTCCTTCTTTTATTCTTTCTCAGCTAGTGGAATTTTTCCCCATTTAGCTGAGAGAATACTTGACGGCTGGTACTTCTTAGGTGCTTAAGAAAGACAAAGAATCGGCTGGGCCCAGGGGGCAGCTGGAAGGGAATGGGTTTCTTTTGTCCTTCAGTGGGAGAGCGGGACAGACACTCTCTCGGAGCTGTTTCTGCTAGGGAGAGGAGAATTTTGCCATCATCCAGACAGAGCGGCTGCTTCTTCTTCTTGTCTTTCTTCTCCGTTTGAGGCCGTCGCTCCCCTGTCTTGCCGGACGTGCTGCAGCCCCAGCTGCCACCGCGGAGCTGCTGATCCATCTCATCCACCAGCCCGAGATTCCTGCCCATCCCTGCTGTTCCAGTGGGGTGTTTTTCCTCAGAGCCCTGCAGGAGCTCTGGGACTGAGTGCCCACTGAGGGGTTTGTGAGGCACTGCCTCCTCCACTTTCCCCATCTTGGCCGAGAGGCTGCCATGGGGTCCCTTTTTTCCTGTTCTGTGGTCAATACTGTAGTTGTTGTTTGTTTACCTTATAATACATATTAGTAAAGAACTGGCATTCCGATTCCCATATCTCTGCCTGAGAGACCCTTGTTTTTTTCAAAATATCGTAATTCAGAGGAAAAGGTGGGGGCTCACAGTTTTCTATTTTTCACTTCAAGGGAGGTTCCTGCCTTCCTTAACAGATACCTGTCTTCCAAACCGGGACAACACCTGCTTCTGCTCTTGAAATGTTGGTGAATTAGTCTTGAATTTGTTCTGTGCTACCCATTTCTTCTCTAGCAACCTTGCCACAAATATTGAGTAACAACAGCTGGAGTGTTGTTTTGCCCATCCCTGTTCAAGGCCAGGTTTGATGTGGCTCTGGTCTAGTGACAGGTGTCCCCACCCCTGGAAGGGTTAGAACAAGATGCTCTTTAAATTCCCTTACAACCAAAATCATTCTATGAATTTGTGGTCACAATGTTTTGTGCTTCCCAAGGTTCATGTTATAAAATTACTGGGGAGAAGGAGGAAGTTCCTGGAAACATCTCATAATCCATGTGGACAGAGGTCTGGGGGGATTCCAGGAGAGAGAGAGAACAAGGGTCAGACCAAGTGCTGTACTCTGGGCTTTGGATCTCGTACATCCTGCACTAGCAGTGATTTAGAACTCACTGCACTTTTTTCCTAGAAAAGTGGTGGGGGGGGGCGGGGAGGAAGGATGGAGGTACAGTGAAAGAGCACCCTGGCTTGTTTGACAACTCTCTAGTGCAGTAACTAGCAAACTCAGGAGTTCACTTGCGCTGCCAGTCATAGGCCAGTCATACCACCAAGTCCTGAAGTCCCTCTGCAAAACTGGAAACATCAGGTTTTCCAGCATGCATGCTTGGTTTTCAAATGTGCCATCTTTTTCTAACCAAACTTCGTCTTTGCATGTGAGAGGTTAAAGTCAGTTTGAGTTTGTTTGTTCCCAAGTAGCTCCTTATTCCCTGATTATAGATTTCAGGAAGACAATCCTCTTCTCTAGAATAGTTACCCTATCCATTACATCTGTTAGGTGAACTAGTTAGTTCACAGTAGGTTTGCACAGATTTCACTGACCATGATGTGGCCCAGCAGTGTTCATTCCTTGTTACAGATGTATGTAATGTATGAAATGCTGTAGTATCCAGCAAACTTTCAGGTCTCAGAGAGTTTTTGTCTGTTGATTACAGACAGGGAAAATGTGAAGTGTAATTACAAATATAAAATACTCTGCATCCTGCAGTATCCCAGGTCTGGTTGCTTTCAGACTAGCAACACGACTGAAGTCCTAAGAATGCTAGCCTGCTTTTTAATTAACTTCTCAGAATTATTATTTTGTAATCAAAACAAAAGCCAAACTGAATCTTCCATGCTAAGAAGCACGGAAACAAAACAATTGACAGTTACTAGCAAAGAAGCTTTAGGAATGTCTTTTGGAGCATAGCAACCAAGGGTGAGTAAGCAGGCTTAAGCTTTGAAGTTAAAGCTTTCAGCAACGTTTCTGATTTCTAAAGAACACAATAGAAACAACAAGAAATTTAAAAAAAAAAAATTGGAAAAACCAAACCCCAGGCCTAGTTCAATGCTCTCTGAATGGACTTGCTGTGAAAGACACCCAAACAAAGAAAGCAGAATTAGTCTGTTTGCTCAGAAATCAAGTAACCACAGCTAATCCTTTTTCAGTATTATCCTGCTTTGGCCTTTAATAAATCTGCTTTAAATGAAAGATGTACCCAAGCCAAGAAACACCTTCTTTGATGTTTCAAATGGCTCAAATAAACTGTTTGCTAGGAAAAGCTTCAAATATTGTTATAGATGGTGTAATAGGATGGTTGGCTCTCACAATTAAGGGATGAATATTATATATTAAGAGAAGTTTTATTGATGCATAGTTATCTTATTGTGATTTATTCTCCACATAGTCCCCCTTCTCCTCTCCCTTGTATTGTTGACACTGAATGGCCTTAGTGGCCAGGGAGGGCAGGCTTGTTACCAGGGGGCGTGGCATGGCAACACCTGGCCTCCAATCAAGTTGCAAGAAAGCAGTGTCCACCAATGGGCAGCGAAGAAGAGTTGACTGGCAGACTTTGGGAGGGGCCAGGGTTCTTCTGCAACTCTGGGAGTATAGAAGGTGGAGCAGCCATTTTGTGGGGAAGAGCATGGCGGTTCAGTCCCATGCTCCCGGTGCTGTAATTTTTCCTTATTCAGTTCTTCTGTTGTGTTTTGTTCAGGTTTTTAATAAACCTTTGAAATTTTTAAAAGTGAGGGGTCGTTTCTCACAATATGAATTCTGAAACGGAAAAAATTAAAAGTCTTGTCCTTTGCTAAGAGGCTGGTACCTCTCATGAAGGTCTGAGACCATTTAAGACCACAACTTTAAAGCACTTCAGGCACTGGTCCCTCTTGAGTCCATGCATTAGGGGCAAAAAAATTCTGAAATACATGCCCCTTACAAGCCAGTTAGCCAAAAGCAGGTAATCCCCTTTTGTTTCAACCATTACATAACATCACTGGAATACTATAATAAGGAATTTTACAGGTTAACTGAATACAGGCATAGAGCTTGCAACAAGCTTGAACAAGGTAACTAAATTACTGCAAATTATATTTGTATTTAAGCTTGTATAATGAACTGCAATTTGGTGCAAAAAACTCCCAAGATTCTCGTTTCCTCTTCCTGTCAAGAACACAACTTTCAGTGCTTGAACTGTATCAGATGGCTCACCATGTAACTAACAGTTTTCTCCTGTTTTGACCTGGACTGCAGAAAGAAGGATTTTTAAAATAACACTGGTTTTACATACCAAATGTACAACAGGCAAGTGGAACTAACACCAGGGGCAATCAGGTTGTCCTTTGTGCAGTAGTGTCTGAAATTGATCGGTTTTTAAGTTCCGACCATCACATGCCAATTTGTTTGATTTGGAAGCCACAACTGTGATTCTAATCAAGTTAGAAAAACAGACCTGTGATTACCATCAACAAGATTGGTAGCTTTCCCAAAAAGAATAAATACTGTATTTGCAATCCTCACTTATTGCTAACTTCGTTTCAGAGGGCGTGTTCTTGCCTAAAAGCATTCGTGGCATAGGGCAGGTCATCAGCCACAGGCAGCTCAAGGACACAGAGCTACTCAAACTTTGTTTTTTATGCTTTGATCATCCCCTTCACTGAAAATTGTTGCAGCTTTAGGGGTAGGCATGGGAACTTCTGTGAATTTTCCATAAGCCATATAAAAATGCATGTTCTGGAGGTTTCAGAGTTAAGTGCAAGGAAGTCAAAGGCTTCCCTGTCCTGTGCTCCTTCTCAGCCCTCTGAGTAACTGGGTAGTGATGAAACTGGGTAGTTTAGCCCTCTGGCTAAACAAGGGTAGTGATGGGAGAAAGCAGCAACCATAAACCAGCACCCACTCTCACCAGGACGTGACCATGATACTGGCTTCATTTCCACTTTTCCTTCTCCCATTCTCAGCCATAAGACCTCGATCCTATGCAGTCTCATACAGACAGATGAAGAAATCCTTTTCCCTTCCAAGCATGCAGGCTGAAAGACTCATCCCAAACATTTTTTGGCAAAATAATTCAACCTGTAGGCACCTACCTTCTAGGTCTTCTGCTCTATGAACTATGACAGGGAGTACTGGATATTACCAATGGAGGGAATTGCTCAACACATTTCTTAGTTTAATTCACTGCAGAATAAGTAAATACCACTGTTAAAGACAAGCCAAATTACAACTTATTCTGGTTCCATGTAGTTTTCATCTATTTATTATTTTCCTTCTTGCTGCCTTTGGAATTCTCATTAACCTTCCTGTCAAGACTGCATTAAACATGTCCTGTTAATTCGACATGTTTTTGAAGAAATCTGACATGGAGATGACAAATGCTTATGTAAAAAAACTCTCTAGTTTAATAAAGTGCATAATAAGAAACACAAAATTCTAGTTTACAACATGTTTTATTTCAGTTTTGCTACTCCACTGAGTTCAAAAGTAAGACTCTGACTAAAAGTCTGAATAGCTTTGGCATCTGTCCCTAAGGGAGCAGAAGAAAAGGTGATGAACTTTGAAGAAATCTAAAGACTTGAAAACCTCCTCCAAAGCTGAAGCATTTTTGTTGTTCTAATATGATATTCTATGGCATACATATCTCCTAAATAAAAGCCTTTACAATTAACATACTACTCTTACCATAAGCCAGGATAGTAAATTTCTCAAAAAAGTTCGTCGCTTTTTGGGCATTTCTAATGAGAAGATGCAACGTTGTTGCAATACATGGTTAAGGAATAAACCTTTGTATTCAAATAGGTTTTGTGAGAGGAATATTGCATGTTCTGTAAACAACAGAAAATACTTGTTAATCCATAAAAAAATACCAAAGAAGTTTAATTGACTGCAATGATTGATTGCCCGATGTACTATATCTATCATCCTAAATATTCTTTTGAAAAATATTCAGTAAGACAATTATGCAATAAAATTACCATTTATATGACTCTTTTCATCCACAAAGGTGTCAAAGTCCTCTGTATGTATAAAGGTATAAATACACAGTACTGCTCAAGTGCAGCCAATCCTGCAGCAGGAAATATCAAATGCTGTGCACCAGCAGCAAATATAATGGGATGTTTAAAGCCAGCGATGCTATTTAAATCCAGAGAGATGATAACACCCAATTAACCAGGTGAAAGTACTAAACCTGCACTCAAAATGCAGAGTTTCTTTTCACACTTTTATCTCCCAGCTGCAGAAAATTAAGCTTCATAAAGCAGCTTTGCTTTTCTTATAATACCTCCCTTGGCCAAGCAAAGTAGTGCTCAGGCCCTGTGTTAGATGCCTACAGATGCCCTGTCAGAATCCACTGCTTGCTTTAAACATAAATCAACGAACATGTTAACGTTCTCCACAAACCCATGGTTTTCAGACTATAAACAGGTTCTTGGCAAGTTTCACGCTTGTACCTGCATTAACTCAGCATGACATTGAGTGGCACTAGGACTGGTAATAAAACTGTTGTCTCCTAGCAAAAGGAATTGTTGGAACCAAATGATTTCAATTTGGAAAAGCCCATGAGCCAGAAATTCTGTGAAAGCAGTCCCTAAGCCTTACAGCTGAATTGCTACAGGAGCTTTAGAAAACTAAAAGATTTCCCCCTCCTTTCTGCTAACGGTTGCACATAATAAGCCACATAAATGCATTAAAACTCCTCAGCTTTTCTCCATTAAAATACCAACTTAACATACCAACTTAAAATCCAACAATTTTACTTTAAGAAAATCATAAAGCAGAACTGCAGTGTGGGTCATTGTAGGATATGGGGTTATAATTGTTAAAGTTGTTAAGGCTTATGCTCTCCAGAAGGCCCTATGGGAAAGGCACAGCTGCAGGCCGGACGGCTGCCAGTTGTTGTGGGGTGAGAGACAGCTATGAGGGAGGAGAGTCAGGTGAGTGACAGCTGGAAGTGAGATTGTGATTGGCTGGAGAAACATGTGGACAGCATATGGGCAGGAAGCTGATTGGGTGATAGGGCGCGTGGACAGCGTATGAGCAGGAAGCTGATTGGGTGATAGGATGCACGGACAGCGTATGAGCAGGAAGCTGATTGGGTGATGGGGCGCGTGGACAGCGTATGAGCAGGAAGCTGATTGGGTGACAGGACACGTGGACAGCAGCGCTGCAGCTGAGCCAGCCAATGGGTGCTCTTTTTCTGTTCAGTTCTGTTAGGCCTCGGTTTGGTTTCAGTTATGTCAGGTGGAGATTAAAGGTGTAAAAGGGGGGTGGTTTCTGCAACAAAGTGATCTCCTTTGGATGTGTGAGGGGGTCTTTGTTCCCCATTGCTACAGGTCATAGGCTGGACTGTAGTAAAATTGCTAAATATTAGGGCTAATATATTCTCAGTCTCCAGATGGCCACTGGGCAGATGAAGTTTGTGGCATAAATCTATTTATTTGCCAGTATAAATTCATCAAGCATGAGTGAAGCTTATTAGCAAAAGTTAGATGTTATCTCCCAAAGAATTCTAAGGCTCCAGAAGATTAAAAATGTTTTCCTGCCATGACAAGTACAATGACCTCATAAATATTAGTAGACCCTTTGGCACTGGAAAATGCCATCTATTCCTGCTTCTCTATAATATTACAGGACTGAGAAAAAAGAATACAAGGATGTTGCTGCTATAGTTTACCCCTGTAGAAGGCTAAGTAATACCGCAGTTTGAAGTCCTATTTTCATGCTTCAGAGGTCCATGAAAAACATTTGAAGAGTGCATTTACCCTTTTGAAGGAGATTCATCCCATTAAACCAAGATTTCTTTTTTTTTCCTAAAATATAAATAGCTCAAGAACCAAAAGATCTAGCTAGATAATAAATGAATATTTTTCACATAGTATGAAACAACCAGTTATACACCATTGATATCTGAATTGCTTTCATCAGCAAAAGATTTATTTAAACTCCCTTTGAATGAGCTATTTCCTAGAATAACACCACAAAATTCTCATGTCCAGTACTGTACATTTTGTTGACCAGTTAGTTACTCATTTATTGGTATGTGCACTTATCCCCCATTTAGGTGAATGTTCCATTTGTTCCAAATGGCTGAGCTCAAAGCTGGTCACAGTTGCTTGTGATGTTCCAGAAAAAACCTTCCTTTTTCCTCCCTCACAGGTCTGCAGCATTCCTGAATGTCCTTAAATAGAACTCGGAAATTACATTTCTATATGACAATTCATCACCTCTTCTGCAGACTGTAACAGTATTTTAAATTCCTGCTGAAGCCTCACCAAATTCAAAGTCAAAGATGACTGCTTTTCTTTGGAACCAGTTTATTGAACTCTTCCATACTGAGCCTCGAAATTACTTCTTGCAGTCAAAGAAAATCTATGTGTGGCTTCTGCCACAGTACCCAAATTGTCCAGTGAATGCCACTTTTGAAATGTAAGGACTTAAGGGATCTTTGCCCAAGTCCTGATTTTACAATTGAAACTCCAAACTCAGCATTAGCACCTGCTCAGAGGAGAGGCTGGAAAATTGGGTCCTAGAGGCAGCACTGGCCAAGCACTGCAAAGTGCCTTGGACAGACACTACAGACTTTCTCATCTGGGTTTAGAAAGGGTCCAACTCCCCAAAGAACTAAGGAAAGAGAGGCCAGTCCAGCTGATAACTGATTGCAGCTCAGAATTAATGACCACAGTGACTGATAACAAGTGCCCAAATGAGGTTTGATCTGCCCAACCTGCAGATATTTGATGCCTGAAAACAGACAATTCTCAGGCTGTGTTTCTACATGAATCCCAAACTTCAGACTCGTTCTCTCATAGCACTTGTCTCTCCTTTGCACTGGTGCCAGAAGTGCCAACTTTTGCATTTGAAGCTTCACCATCTTTTTAGTGGTGATTTTCTCTTGAACATTGTGGAGACTGAGTATTTTGAAAGATGAACATTGCTGAAGATAGAAGCATAACTTGACCTGTTTAGCTGTTCACAATCAACAGGGTGCGTATATACACATATTGAAGCATTAATTGTATTAAAATGTTGAAAATAATGTAAATACTTTGATTGACAGCATTTGGTACACTGGCTGAAGGTGCTATGAGAAGAATAATCTAAAATAAAGTGTTGCTGTGTTGCTTTAAATCAGTCACTCAATGACTGTAGAGTTCATCTTTGCAGCACCCATTCACTTGCCCTGGAGAGCCTGGTAGGGGCTCTGAGTCCTTACTTCCATGGAGAGGCATTTAACAAATCAGTGAGAATTGGCCTCCATCTTTCAGGAAAGTCATCAGTCCCTTCTCATTCCAAACACAGCTTGGACAGACAGATGGGTGAAAGAAAGCCTCATTGCCCTTACAGGTCCTCCTGGTCTCTTGGTTGTCTCATCTCAGAAGGGAGGGCTCCCCTCATCAAGGTGCTGAGAAGGATCATTTGATTTAAAAATGAGATGAGAATGGGTGAGCTGTGCTGTCAGAGTGATGCTGAAGGACAACAGCAGCGTGCAGAAGGCAACTGCATCCCTGTGCATGGGATCACCAAGGAAATCCATCCCCGAGCAATGCACAGGCTGATGGCTGGAAACTGAGGGGACATGACGGATTTGCACAACTCCCTCTATAGAAAAAACATTTAATTTAAGAAAGATTAGATTGTCTCAACTGCCCCTGACAAGAGTGCCTGTCTAGCAAGGCCTTGAGCCTATATTTTGGGCTAGAACTGTGCTTTAGCCAAGACCTTAAAAATATTCACAATACAGGCTGTCACCAGCACTACATTTCCTTGTCACTCTTTTAAGTGTGACTGATTTGCCAAGATCAAGACTAAATTCACAATCAGGAGCAAGGGCACCCAACATGAATTATAAAACTGCCTTTCCTTCCTAGCGTTCTGGATACACTAAGGAAAATGCTTTCCTTGCATTCATTGTTGATTTTTATATCCACAGCCTATCCTCTGTGTAATGATGCAAGACTGCTCGGCTCATCCCACAGTCTCCATCCTGCTCCCACAGTGAAAATGATGCTCAGTAAGAAGGAAGCATTTGGCTATTAAATATAAAAGCTGTATTAAAAAATGTATTGATCTTGTGGCCAAGTGTCTTGTGCCCTAAGATGAAATGGAAATAGAGGTGGGGTTAGAAGTGGAGACAAGTTTTTGACAATTTTTAACAGAAGGAAGTGGCTGGTTGTTTAGTGCAGCTCTGAGGAGGCTGGGGCAGTACTTGGACAGACTCCATTTACAGATACAGATCTCTGTTCAAAATAACTAGAGAAAAGAAATCCCAAAATCAAGAGGACGAGCTGATTAGAGGGATGAAGGAATAGGAAAGGACCTTTCCTTTCTCTTCACCTTCCCAAAATCATGCAAGCAGAGGTGAAACTAAAGTCACTAAACTTAAACCATGGATCCAGAAGAGCCTGTGAAATCAAAGGATTAGCTTTTTAAATTTCTAAAAGTGGCATCCTGGAGCTGAGCAGAAGCAGGGAAATGACTGTTGATAACAGAAGAAACAGAAGGCTTGGAGCATATCAGACTTTGGGTGAAAACTGATTCTCTCCGAAACCAAGGATGCAGCCCAAAGCTAAAGCTGTAAAATAAGGGAGCCAGAGAAGAACAATGAACAGAAAACCCCAGGCAGTGCTCCCAGCTCCTGCAGTGACAGATAATGTCTTGAGAATATTAATAAAGCAATAAATCCCACAGAGTGATCTGCCACCCTTAAAGCACACTGTATGCTTAGTCTTGAGGATTTTTGCTCAAGGGAAGAAAATACTGGAGTTTCAGTGTCAGCTTACATCTCAGATTCTCTTCCAAAGGTAGCTGTAAGTGGGTCACTCAATTTACTGGCAGACTGTGAGATATAACGCTGAAGTTGCAGAATGTCTTCTCTGAAGAAGAATTAGATGGTGACACTTTAGATACTGATGAACTGGGTTTCACATCACTGTGGAAATGGTCGTGGGTAATGAAGAAAGCTTTCTTCTAAGTCACTTCACAGACGTTTATAAGAATCAGTGCTTTGGAAGTCACAAGACTTACTCCAAGCTTTCACATTCTGTGATGTGGGCTTACTCACATAGATGACATGGAAAAGTTTATGATAGCACATCCAAAGAAAAACACTAAGGAAAAAGGCTTCCCATTAAAGAAAATTGAAACAATGACAAAAACTAGATTTAGAGTAAAATTTTATATTAGTTATGAGGAGAAGAAAATTCCCACAACTTCATAGTAACTGTCTACTTACAGAAAATAAATGTTCTAAGCTAAACCAATAGAAAACCAGAATGAATGAGATTTAAGGTTGAAATATCAGGAAACTGTTGCTGACCATCATTCAAATACTGTGTTGCATCAGCCTGTGGGGTTGTTCCACACAGACATAAATGAAGAATTCTTCTTATGTGACTTTTCCGACCAATACAGTTACTATTCTTTAGTCACAGATCAGCCTGGTTGTTATTCAAAATGACCTCCTACTATTTTGCAGTTATGATTTAGGTCTGAAAACTGTTCTAATGGAATCAACAAACAGAAAGAGCTGAAATTTAGATAATAATGCCTAATTTATCACCATAGTAAAAATATGATTCAAACTCTCCTGTAAATCTACAAGAGTTTTTTTATCCTTCACTCCTGAATTGCAGCTATTGCCTCATCTAAATCCCTGTGTTATTCATACTTCGTCATTTCCGTAATCTGACAAAGCTGACTAAATACCTAAGAAACTTCTTATCAACCTGTATTTCATCATCAATGAGCAAATATATGGCAAATACCCCTGAGATCTCAGCATTAACTTCATAAAGGGTGCATTTAGCACTTTTGGAGTCTCAGTTTATGGCTCCAGCCAATGGCCTTTGTGCCTCAAAAATCCTGACTGCCTTTCCTGCTAATTGTACAGAGCTAATTGAATAATGGCAAGAGAATCTTGTATTACTATGTTTTTTGATGGTGTGAGCTATTAACCAGATGGGAGCTGTTTACTGCAGATTATATTCAGGTATTCTTAATCCTAACCTCTTGTTGCAGCCATCAATTTATATATTATTCATTTTACCAATCCTATATTTATCAAATATTTCATTGTATTTGACAGCGAAAGCTATCTCTGTGTAAGACCACATGAACTCACTACATTCCTGGTCCATAAACACCCCCTGAATTAATCTTTACTTGCTTTATTTCCTATTTTCATTTCCCAAGGAACAGCTTCTTTTTATTTTTACAGACACTATATGGTCCAAAGAAACAGCTAAGTGAAAACATAACAGTTAACTGTCCTCAGCCTGCAGCCCATATCTTTTGGCATCACCAGGAACACTTAGCTGCAAGACTGGATTCAGTAGCTCCTATAAGTAAAATTACTGCAGAAAAGAAAGTACACAAACATCTCTGAAGTGTCCCCACCTGACCCCTTTTTTAAGCACCAGCATCTACACATAAGCTTTGGCAAAAGCACGGATATCCCATCAAAACCAAAAAAAACATGTATGTCAAAACCCAAAAAGGTTGCTTGTGCTTTCCTTTGTGGATAGGTGCAGAGTCCCACTCCAGCTCTGATGCACAGATGGTGGGAATTCCATGGTCTGGCAAGAGTAACTGGTTAAAGTCTGTTGGATTAGTCACACTGACATCTTCCAGCAGATCAACACAATGAATGTGCTCTGCCTGAAGGTGTAAGGGCTAACATAGCCCTGGTGGTGCCTCCTGCAGGAGCCCAAGTCTTCACTCTATTTCCTGTTTACTCCATTTCATATCTGGCTGGTGACATTCTTTGCCTCCCAGAAATATCCCCTGGGAGAGCTGCCTCACAGAAGGCAAAATGTGTGTCAAAATGCAAGTCTGAGTGCCTGCAGGTGATGTCACTCCTTCTGGAAATATGGGATCGAGCCTATCAGATAAGTGTTCAAACTAAGTACAACAGGATTTAGAACATGCTTTTAGATTTAAGGAAAAGTGCAGTCTTTAAATTACTGCTCTAGAATTTACTGGCTTAAAAATAAAGACCTTAAGGCATCCCATCAAAGAGTTATATAACTCAAAAGGGTTTTCCTTGCTCAGTGTTGCTTGTGCAAGATAGATTTAAGTAATAAAACATGCTTCTGGCACTAACCCTTCTCTACAGGCTTTATGATGACAGATTTCAGTTTTGAAAATAGAGGTCTCCATACAGGCTAGCATTCCTCTTCTATGCCCTTACAGAAGCTTTGACTGGTCATTTTCTACTGTTTATTTATTTCCTTTGAACTGAAAAACTTTTGATACTGACTTCAGCAGGAGTTGGTCATGATGTGTGTCAGGTGGTCCCAGGTTTGGTGCCCAGCTCAAACCAGACCATACCCCAGCCTAGTGCAGCACAGCAGCTGAAAGAGCTTTTCATTTCAGTCTCCCTGCAATTTAAATTGGCTATATCTGATTCCATAAATATCTTCAAACTTCACACGGTTTGTTGCAGCAATCACCCCCTGGTGGCAGATGCCTCTGACATACCTCTCTTGAGAATGTTAAACACAAAGACTTTAGAATTGGAGTTTCTAGCAAGCAGCTTTTCATTGGTGTGAAAGGCAAGAGAGTCTTGAAAATACTTGAAATTCTAAAGTTAAGAGGAAAAAAGTCCATTAACAAGTTGAAGGCTTTATCTATAGGAGGCTTTTAAAATTTTATCTAATCTAATTGGTATTTAATAAGACAGGTTTCTTCAAACAGTGCATCCACAGTCCCCAGTAAGAACTCCTGTGAATGAAATTAATTATTTTGTACTTTCTGAAGATTCCAATTTTACATCTTTAGATATTCTGCTTGAAATGTGTAGATAGTACTGGTGTTGCTTTTGCCTGGTAATGATGTCATTTCAACAGATAATTAATCCCATTGATTAATTGGATTTGTTACTTTTAGAGAGGCAGCTAAAAGTAGTAACAATTTGTGCCAGTTTTATTTGTGAACTTCCATTTACAAGTCTATTAGAGTAAGGTCAAAATCAAAAAGTGGCCCACAAAAGCCAAGAACTGGCTGTTGATTATGACCTCTGTCAACAAGTCTTGCAAGTTATTTATGCACTGAATCTTACTCAAAAGGTGGAAGTACAGTACACATATCAAAACACAACTACAGGTTTGAGGACACCATTTGTTTAAGAAGCCAAATGAATGATTATACACTTATTTGAGGTTTTGGGACACAAGCAGTTTAAAATTTTCTTTTAATATTCTGTTTATTTCACTGGAGAGTCCTCACAATCCCATGTGCTGCTGTTGGCTATAAAAACACAAAGTTCTCATCCATCCTTGGATATCTTCTCACATCAAAGCCCTTTACACCTGGCCAAATTCAAGGTGCTGAACACTGCCCCAGCTTCCAAAGGGAGCTGCAATGTGAGGGGAGAGCATACCTCAGTCCATGGGGGGCTGCTTCAAGGACATAATTTTGTTTGAATCTGCTACTGGAAATCCAACTATGGGCTTTGAGTCTTCAAATCTGATCTCTGCCTTAAGCTTGATGAAGAGAGAGAGCTACTCCAACACATTTACGGCCAAACCAGGTTTTTGCAGACATTATGCTGTGTCACTCTAAGCTAGGGAAGTGTGAGAAAGATGTGCTTTACCACATGTGAGAGAAAGACAGCTACCGACTTAGTAAAATTAGCCAGATTCCACCTCTCCAGTCAGCTGGGACTAACCTAACACTTCAGTTAGCCCGTGTATAATAGAGAAAAATAAGCCCCAAAAGATTTACCTAAAGCCAAACAGTACATGGTGGTAGACAAGATGCATGGTGTGATTACACGTCTGCACAAAAAGGAATTCTCTGTCTCAACACAAAATATTAATACTGCAGGCCAATTTTCAAGAACCATGTGGTGCACAGCTGCAGACAGACATGCAATAGGACAAAAATATTCCCCTGCTGACTGAGCCCCATCAGCACTTTCAGTTCACCCCCAAGAGCTCAGGCAGGGGTGGATGTAATTTGCAGGAGAGACAATCCAGCAGGGAGAATTTGTGCTGCTGCCATGTACTGCCCCAGGACATGAGAACTATTTGCAGAGATCCTGCAGGGTTAACTCTGCCAGGCTGGGTAGAAACCCATATTAGAGTTTCATCCTGTGAGGGTTTCCTGTCTTTTCTACTCTACACAGGAATTGGAAGAGACAGCTTGAATAACATTGCCATCTCCCCTCTGAAAGCCTCTGCTATTCTGTTAATAATGTCTGACATTTTAAAGCTCATTCTGGTCATGCAATGCAGATGGACACCGGGCTGTGTCTACGTCACTCTGAAGAAAGCCACCACATCTGCATGCAGCTGTTGAACTTTCTAAGGGCTCCTTACCTTGCCTGTGCTACCTAAAGAAACTTTTCTTTAAAATACATTTTGGTCCTCTCTTTGCAGCATCTCACTCATTTTTAAGAAGTAGGAGTTTTTTACCTGACAATGCAGGTTACCATAATTCTTTTGATATATCTGTTCTATCCAGCTGGAGAAACTCATACTGAGATCTCACAAGCAGCACTGCTGAAACCTAAACTAGGAAAGTTCCATCTCTCCTTTATTTTCTTGCCTTTTAATCAAGATCTTCTGCAAGAAAAAGTAAGTACAGCCAGCTAGACCCAAAATGACCCACTTCACATTCTTTTCTCAGTTTGAACAGGTAACAACAATGAAGGCAAAACTTGCATTAATAAGAAAATATCTGCCACTCTCAAACACATGTAACAAAATATACACTATTTTCTCCTAGGAAAAATTATAGAAATATATTTGCAACAGAAACTGCTTGTACTTGGATTACATTACAGTAAACTGGTAGGATCACATTAAAAAATACAGCATTCTTTCTCCTTACTTATTTCTAGATGTAACACATTAAAATGGGTAAAATAAGAGAATTAAAATGGGTAGAATAAGATCATTGAAGAACAATCCAAAGCATGTGGAAACAAAAATTAAGAAGTATGACTACATGTATTTTAAATTAGCTTCTCTGCTCTCATCTGTTTATGATGAAAATATCCTGCATGAAGGGAATGCGACTAGTTGAGCTCTCTGTTTCTGTTTTGTGTAGTATTACCTCTGAGAAGCAAACTCTCAGTGAGTAAAAAAATTCCAGTATCATCTAATTGCCAGTAACTGGGCACAGGCCCAGTTTGTTCAAGTTTTTCTGCAAACAGTGAAATGGAGTTCAATTTTTCTATGAATTTATGTTCCCTATGTCTTTCCCTTCCACTATAATATTCTCAGCATTGTTTTTTCTCCTTCCCACAAATCCTCTTCTAAGACCATCAGTCCAAAATCACCTTTGACATCCTCTGCAGTGCTCCCAGGTGCCCTCCACAATCAAAACTCCCAGCTGCCATATCCTTTTCTCGGAAGGAGTATTCACTTTAAAGCAGAGTACATGGAAGTATAGGGAGAGGAAAATGGAGAAGATTTGAATAGCCCTTGAAGTGAAAAGGCAAAACCCTCTAGAAATGGCCCAATCCTTACGGTACTACCAAAAGGTAATCTGGATGACTCCAGGTTCTATCATTTGGAGCACTCTGTCCCACCTCCAGCACTTCACTTAAGCAAAATCCCACCAAACCAAACCAAACCAAACCAAACCAAACCCAACCCAACCCAANAAACCAAAAAAACATACAGACCACCACGGCCACCCCCAGCCTCACCAAACCCACTCCCTATCTCCTCAGGAAGAGCTGTCAACATATCATTGGGCAGGTTCTCAGCTATTTCCAGCCCAGGGTACAAATATTTTGAGAGTAAAGAGACATTTCTCTCTGAATTTTGCTTTAGATTCAGTGAAAGCTTAGAATACTGATTCTGATGAAA
Organism: Anthoscopus minutus; assembly: GCA_013399455.1. Classification (NCBI taxonomy): domain Eukaryota; kingdom Metazoa; phylum Chordata; class Aves; order Passeriformes; family Paridae; genus Anthoscopus; species Anthoscopus minutus. The sequence goes on along the minus strand of VWYI01046397.1, from coordinate 5,085 downwards.
ACTCTGGGAGCTCAGACTGACATTATGCTATAAAATGCTTTCACTGGAAAATATGCACATCGTTCTACTTGCAACAACTATCACAATATCTCCTCAATATTATGTGTATAATATCAATGTGATCTCTTTCTAACACCAACTGAACATATTTAATATGATAGAACTACTTTGTGCACAGCTATTTAAAACCCACTTTAGTTGTGCATTTACCCTGCACAGATTTTTTCAGCTATGAGAAATGTGTTCACTTAAGCACTTCATGCCACACTGACAAATCACTGAGTAATGTCAACCCCAAGAAGTGTTTTCTAGTCCTGTTATACTACAGGGGCACATTTGAGCATGATGTAGAATATAAAGAAGATAATGATGAGATTTATGTGTGTAATGGAAACTATATGCATTGCACCTCCCACACACTGTTTAAGAATTATGCCCCACAAAATCATTTAAAATAACTCATATTCTATACACTGTGAACATCTCATCTGAAAACTACTCCTCTGCCTGCTCTGTTATACAGGCACAATAGGTAGCTTACAAAGAACAAGCCTATGACTTTAGTCCCTTTGAATTTCTAGTCTTTTCTTTTGAATACCAAAAATGCAAACCAGCCTGTATCATTCAAATAATCTTATTTTCGAAACCACCTACATTAACATACTGGCTGAGGCCAATTATAAATGCCTTAAGGCTTCTAGCCTCAGAAACATAACCTAACAGGTCAACTTTTATTGTTTGTTCCATCCATCATTACTGACACAGTAACTCAAAGTACACAAGTCACAGTCGACTCACTACTGCATCTTTTGCTCTATGCTCCTGCTGTAATTTGAATGTAGAAGCTTTTGAATAAGGACATTTTTAATGTCTTCTGTCACTCAGTGCTGACTCCTTCCACACATGTGAAAAGAAAAGCCCTAAGTTCTGCTTTTATTTTAGCAACATCTAGCACTCCCTCCTTTGGAGTAATGTGCCAGAGCAAGTAATTGCTGGTGGTATGTTTCATCAACAAATATTTTTTATAAATCTAATAAAATGTTGTAATGAGAAGCAAAAGTACAACCCCACCCTGCCCCCCCAAAAAAAGAAAAAAAAGGAAAACAATTTAACCAAAAAATAGCCAACACCTGGAAAAACCATAAAATTTTGGACAATCTAGAGAACTGATGTTCTAAACAAGATGTTCATTTACTGTGTAAAATACAGCTGACAGGCCTACATCTTCCAGCCTAAAACAGGCACAGAACTGCATTTTTCAGGATGCTAATAAGATTCAGTCTTACTTAATTCAGTAAGACTTCAGCACATATATTTAAACATAGTCCCTAGAAAAACGTTCTTTTTCTGAGTTCTTTTGAATAATGAGCAGCCAGCAGCAGGAGTGTTACATATTCAGACTTCTAATTATTGGCAGAACTTACCTGGGTGCCTAAATAAAAACATTGTCGTCAACACTGCAGAAGTTCATAAACAGGCAAGGGAAAAATCAGTGACATTCTAAACATTATTTCATCCTTTTGAATAAAGCATATGTGGGCAAATCAGAAAAGCATAGTGACCAAACTCCCTGCAAGAAGCTGCCCTTCTTCAGCATTAACCCTTGCTCTGTAAAGAAAGTGAATGTGTCATTTCCCTCCCTTTAAAGAAATAAAACCCCCACAAAACACAAAAATCAGAATGAAACATAATTCTATGACAAAATTATTTTAGTATGTTAGAAATTGCCATAACAAAATCCTAAAATATTGTTGTTTGTGGATACCTTGGCCAAGATATTTTAGACATATATGACTCACCCCACACATATCCTCTCAGTCCCTTCTAGGTTTTTTTTCAGTGTTTTTGTAACAACTGGCATGAAAATATGAGGAGCTGCTTTATCATGTAGCAGATATAATTAGGTTCTAGGGACACTTAGTGGGTAAACATGAATCTAATCTATTTAAGGAAGATACATTTAAATGAATACCATCAATGAAGTCTGGTCAATTTAAATGACCACAACAGAAGAATAAAACTGCCAAAAGAGTAGACGTCTTACTTTAAAATTTATTTAAGGTTTATTGTGCTGTGTGAGCACTGGTGAAACTCAAGACAACCAGGCCAAAATCCTGCACTTCTGCAGCACTAAAGGATGAGCTCATTCAGTTGCTTTAGAGAGCTCTGAGTATTAACAGAGGCATTTGGGAAAATGAGTTTGTACAGAGTTTAAGGGAGCTGGATGTGAGAGAAGCAGTTGCTCCCTGAAGCTTCACCTCTCCCTATCCCTCAGCGATGGGGGCTGTGGGTTGGAAACCTGAAGGTTGTTTTATTCTGCACAGGTTCTCATACTGCCTTTCCCAGCATGGTATGTATATATCACTACTGCAGCTATATATCAAGAAGGATTTTTTAGGGAGTTTAGAGCAGTTTTTTCTCTATAGTCAAGTTACCAAAATAATATGAAGGAAGAATTACCACTTGCAGCAACCCACCTAACAGAGATGTTTAATAGTAATCTCCTCCAGAGTCTTTAGGCTTGACAATTAAAACATCGGACTCTGACAAGCCTTAATATGGCAAAATAACAGATTCAGGAATTAAAGAGAAGATACGGATTTAGAAACTGACATTGTATGTTAATCACAAAAAACCCAGTCTGTGCAAGGCTAAATTGCTCTGGACTGAGAAACGTTAGAACATGGAAAAACAAACTAAAAATATCTTTCCCCTGCTAGGCAAGGTTAGAGAAAGAAGATAAACATCAGCATACCTCAATTAGACCAGCTTGCTTAACTCATAGTTGCTAAAACTTGGACATGGAACTTCAGATAAATTTTGGGTTCTGTCAGGGCGTTTTTGCTCACTGACTCCAGCACAAATTAAAGCAGTGAAACTTTTAAGTAATCTCTCCTAAAAAAAGATTATAGCAAGGGAAAACAAAACCAGGTTGTGATCCATTTTAATCTGTTCCCAGAATGCCTCCAATGTTTCTCTGTCCAGCCTTTATGCAGGAGCAAAGAGATCATCAGGCCTCAGCAGGACCAACACCCATCTCCTTCCAACACTGGCTTTAACAGAGCTTTCTTTAAGTAGACAGTTTTCAACAAAGATAATGAGTATCTTTTTTGGTTTATTTAAGGGATTAAAAAACACCTTTTTTTGTTTTTTTTTTCTTTCTTTGCTCATTTTTTGTTGTCTTTACTTTTTTCCCCTCAGTCTGTGTTTGCAGAACTGTGTTCATGAAGACTCTTCCTCCAAAGACTAAAGGAATAGCAACAAGCAGTCTCTGAAAGAACATCATGTCCCAGGCCACAGCAATTTCTCATTAATTCACAGAATCTCAAAGTTAGCAATATGACAAAGCAGCCCTTACTCTGTAAAAATTGCCCAGAGCTTTTAGCTTGCCTCCTCTATCTGTTGAGTCACTGCATAAGCCTCTGTTTTGGCTGTTCTTGCAATTCATCTCATGTCAGGTAAAAATCCTTGCAAACATGTATATATTCATGGGCTTTAGCTGGGAAGCTGTCACAGAAGCAGCCACACTGCATAGATGAGTGGTTATACAGGGCTATTTTTTTCCACGTTAGGATGTAAAATTGGTAGTGCATTGTTTGGGATTTTGAATTTACTATCTGACACCTCTGAAAAGCAAAAGCTTCTTCAACACAGAACTAAATAGCATTTCAAAGGAAGCTCAGAAATTTGCAGAATTGAATGATTATGCGAGCAGAGTTCAAAAGTGATATTTTCCAGCTCCCTCAGAATTTAAGAAATGTTACCCCAATCAGGGGAAAGCACTTTGTCCTGGATTGTTAATTTGTGGCCAAGACACCCTGAAGAGGCTTCACTGGAAAGACTGTAGGAGGCAGCAAGCCATTTTTTAAGCATATTAACTGACCAAAAGAGAAATGCCATTCCTCAAGCATATGCAAAAATGCCCTTTACACTCAACTATCTTAAGACACTGACATGGATTACAAGGTACAGAAGAATACTGATCTACCTTATTCTCAATTTTCTGCTCATTCCTAGAGACCATGCAGAGGAAAAGACCTTATAAACCACAGGATGTTTTTAGGATACACAGCACTTGATCAAAAAACATTGCTTACCTCATGCTTCAAGCCAAATTAACTGTGCAGCCCTGAATGCACAGAACTATGCCTGTTTTGCTTTCAGAGAGACAAAATTTATAATTTAGGAGTTGATTATGCAACAACAGCTTCACACAGCTTTTGGATTACACAAGTCAAGTCTCACTGGCCCAGTGCACAGGCTGAGGGAACATCTGTCTCGTGGGAATGCAGGAGCCAGATGTGCCAGAGTCAAAGGAGGGAATATACAAAGGTACTCAACATCAGACCAGCTCTAGTTCTCACACAGTCCTCTGGAGTTTCCCAGTGGTTACGTGGGGAATAGAGTCAGCAGTGCTAAAAGCCTTGTGTCAGATGTATTGCTGCAATTAGGAATGTCTCTGCAACACATGGAGTTGCATAACAAAATAAGGATGAATATTGAAAATCTGCTGCTAGTATAAGGAAGTACAATACTGCAAATTTTTTTCCTGTAAAATGTTCATTCACAATGGTCACATCCCATAGAATCTATCAATTTCCACAGAGAGATATATGAAAGAATGATTTATTCTTCCACCAACAATATTTAAAATGTATATAACGAGCAGATGATAAGGATGCCTTAATTTTCCTCCTCATGTAATTCTTTAATTATATCCTATTATGTCTCAATTTCCTATCTTCCCCTCCTCTCTTATTTCCTTAATTTTCCCTAACAAAACCAGACCAAAGCTAAAAGTTAAGAAGAAAATTTAACCTAACTCTTCACCTAACTGGGCACACAAGAAGTCTTAACACTTGCTGAGCCTTTGCCGAATATATTGTTTTCCACCAGGAGAAGCTAAAGTCATCCGTCAGACAAACGACAGAGAGAAAAAGCATTGCAAAACCAAAGCAGAAGAACAGAAACCCAGAGCTCAAGGACAGGTAGTCCAGCCAATAGTGTGATTATGGAAAACCGAACCACATTGCATTAAATACTCACTACTTTAAAATAGGAAGGCTTTTGATGCCAAGGGTAGTG
>VWYI01046395.1:0-13420 GCA_013399455.1 Anthoscopus minutus | reverse complement strand
TGATACACTTCTAATGAGTCAAAAATTATCACACTCTTATGTGTTACCCAACATTTAAACTTATGTGCCTGCACACCTACGCATTTCATCCAAATGAGACAGCATCTTTTAAACATGAGGAAAAGTAAATGTATGAAAAAAACACAAGTGATATAAAGAAAACAATCAGTACATGGGTGTTTACACCTTCTCCATAATTTTAGTATTTTCTACAGGAAAAATTAATAGAGATAAAAAAAATTTAGCTGGTCTTGAGGTATCTAAAATGGCATAGAATGCTCATACAGACTAAGGCTCAACAGTGTAGAACAAGAAGAGGTTGTCATTAAAATGATTCAGCACTCTGTGTCACAGTGATCTTATATAACAGGCATGGACAGTTTGTAGACAGGTTGATTAAGCTACTTAAATTTTCTTCTGAATTTCCATTTCTGACACTTTTGCTACTCAATAGAAAAGGGAGAAAATGAACTTGTAGAAGGAACTTTTTTTTTACTCTTATATTTAAGACAAGAGCAGTTACTTTGTGGCCAACAGTTTTGCAAGAGACACATACTATTTGAACTGAATGAAGTTACAAATCGGGCGGCATGGAAAGCCAGCTGATGCCCAGAAATGTCACACAGCCTGATATGTACATTTGCCTTCTTTGCAGAGACCATCATGTTCCAAAATACACAAGTAGCACACTGGTTAGAAAAAGATACCTTTATAAATCCAAACAATGCATGAAACTTTAAAGATTACTGAGCTACTTCTATATAAATCCTAAGTAACTGCATCCTCCAAAGTTGACAATTACAGTTTTAACATGAGAGGAAAAAAGAAAAAGGCTATATGTATAACGTGATTTCTTTATTTTTTTGTTTCCCTCTTTAAAGAAAAGGATTAAGTCTCATGGTTTATCTGTAGTACATATAGGAAAACAACAGCTAACTCACACAAGCTAGTAAAGGCAGATATGAATAAAAACTTTCCTCATTAATAGGACACTGCAACTCTAATAAAGGTTATCAGCTCTTTCTGACACCTGAATTAATCTAGAAATACACACCCTACAGTAAGTAATGGGGAAATCACTATATTTGTGATATTTGTGAAATACTTGACCGAAAAAAACAAGCTAGACTTTCTAACATCTCCATGAAAATACTCATATCATTTAGAACTCTAGCTTTCATTCCAGATACCTGAATTAACTGAGTAGAAGAACTCTTCAAAGCCATTTTTTCTCATAACAGAAGCTTTTGTCATGAGTAGAAAAATAAGTTCTATTCCTGATTTCTGTAGCTTTTCTATAGTTTATTTCCTGCATTGTCCTGGTTCCAGCCCAGATCAGCATGACAAGGCATGGAGAAGAAATAGTACTCAATTACACCTCATGTCAGTGCTAGGGGCAGGGAAAAGGGACTCTTCCAAGAAGAATGGTGTTCCTTTTCTGGCCACCAGAAGCCATTCACCTTTGCTTGACTGTCCCAGGTGTGAAGACCATTTTCCACGTGAAGGACCTTCTCTTTGAACACTTTGGTTATTACTATTCTTGCTGTTACTCTTTGCATTCATATCCATTGCTGTTTCCAGTAAATTGTTCTTATCTCAACTCCCATGACCTCTGCCTTTTGTGTGCCTCACCAGAGGGAGGGAGGGGAGCAGCCCATGGTTTTCTTTTTAACGGGAGTACTAAATTAGGGAATACCATTCCCAAGCCATGACATGGTTCATACTCATTATTATATGAAAGATGACTTAAGGGGCCTCTTTACTGCAAAAGGTCACTATGTCTGACTGAGTTCAACCCTTATTTAAGACCTTGTGTTTCACCACATGAGAATGCTCCCTGAAATTAATTCCACACATCCAAATCAAAATCTTGACATAGTACTACTTACTCTAAAAACTGTTCCAAGCTAGCTGCTAAAGAGGGCTGCAGAAACTATATGAGACTACTAAAAGTTCCAGGAAGGCTGGTGTGCATCTGCGGTATTTCCACTGCCCCTCTACACAATTGTGGGGAATTTAAAGAAAAAAAAAAGAAAAAAAGAAAAACAAGGAAAGAAGTGTATTGATGTTAGCTGGCAGTACAAGGATTAAGAAGATTGTTCCACTCATGAGTTTTTTTATCTCCACCTTGAAAGCACACTTTGCTGCAACACATCAAACATTTTCATTTATTAAACACTGGTTAACTAATTAAACTTGGAAATAAAAATGGAAGTCACAAATCACTTCCATCTGGTAGAAGCAAACTACGTTTTGTCTGTGTCTTCTGTCTTATTAATAGTATAAAAGCAAAGATACCACTGCAGCTTCCAGTGAACATGCATAATCAGTCCTACTTACAAAACTGGAGGTCCATGTCTGTGGTCCCACTGAAGCCAACACAATATTTGCATGAAAATGGATCTAATACATCCAACCTTAAATAATGAGCCAGAGCTTCATGAGATGGCTATTTATTAGATATTTGCATTAAGTCCTGTTTTAGAAAGCTGAATGGGAAGCTCCCTAATACTACTACATAAAGGTCTTCTCTGAACTATTTATTTTATATTGGGAAGTAACTGTTACATAACGTATCATCTTTTTGCTATTCTTGCATAAGATGCTTGTATGAATGTAACTTTTGCTTAAGAAACTAATGTTCTTATATATAAATAGATGCAGGATCTTGGAAGAAAACTGAAAAAGAAGTCTTTATCTTATCTGTCATTAATTAATTGAGACATTGCAAGAAGTTTTTCTACAGTATCAAGAGATTTAGAACTAATAATGTGCAAAATTAAAATACTTCTAAGTAAAATAAAGGAATAAATAGTTTACAAAATCCCATTTGAAAGGTCTCAGAACTTCACAAAAAGCCATGGTTAGTAGAAAGCCATACAATTGATTTTTTTATGATTATTCAGATCCTCTGGAGAAAGTAACTAATGAAAGGAAAGGTTTATGAAAGGAAATCAGAAAACAGTCTCTTCTTTCTTCTTTCTAATTTGGTTATTTGAATATTTATTAATCTTTAGTACAATGGTATGTCAAATAAACATTCATGAGTAGTACACAAGGTAATGCAGTAAAATAGTATCCAAGATCCTAAGAATTTGAAAATAATTGTATAAGGCTTTCAAATAAAAACAAAAGGATAACCAGGAGTAAAGGAAGAAAGTTCAGTGTGATTGTTGTGTGATCTGGATACTGTTAGCATCAAGTATAGTCCCTGTGTACTGCTAAGTGCTCACCTGCAAATAAAAGATGCCATTGCAGCAGTTGTAAAACAATACATGTGGTAGTCTCACATACATAAAAATCCAAACCCGTCTTTTAAACAAGCAGCAAGCATTCCTAAAGCCTACAGAATTGCTCTCCAAGGATTCCACTGGAGTGGTCTGCAGTTCCAATAGTTTAACATAAATCATCTGTTCAGCAAAAATCCTGTGAAGACTTGTTTTGGGGAGGAAGTGTAACTGCACGTCACACTCTTCCTTCAAATCCAATCCTTTTAAATTATTTATTCTTTTCCACCATAAATATTTCAAATACTTGTTATCATCCAATTAATTTTCCTCTTGATTCAAGTAAGAGTACTCTGTACCTGTATTTCTCATTATTCCTTTTAGAGAACAAACAACTTTTCAGAAAGATAACACAATATGCCAAGTATAGAGAAAACCTCCTATCTTCAATTTGTGTTTTCCATAGTGATGCCAACAAGGTCAAATACAATGTGACCATTGCTGATAGTTCCCTGGCCAAATTTAATAGTATTTTATATATTTTAACACTGATAGAAGCAATATGCTATTTATGCTTCTTTTTAGAAGTATATTAGAAATTTGTTGCAACTGCCAGAAAATGCATCAAGCATCATTTATATGCTTCATTTTGACTGTAAGTGTTTTTGGTTCTCAAAGAATAAGTTCATTTCAGTATCTTCACCTCCAAAGATCCCAATTTCTACTGGAAGTAAAGAAAGTAATATTCAGGATACAATGTTCATTGCCTGTACCACTGCAACTATCCATTCTTGTTAAATAATACTGTATCAAAAGTGATACTTTTGTGACTGAGATAAACATGCAGAATATATGCTGAGAAAGAATCAGATTAGCTTTTTTCTTAAGGGGCAGATCACAGAATTGTACAGGCTCAAGGTTATGCATGCCTTATACTTGGCAGAAAAAAGAATTAGAAGTCTACTATCCCGCCAAGCACAGTAGAGGACATTATCTTCAACAAAATCTTCTGGCTGTAAAGAAATAAACCATCTCAGACAGATGAGCATAAGAATCCCATGTTTCAACTGTGGAAGATTTACAGCCACAGCATATCTGAAGAGATGAAAAACACCTTGCATCACTTTAAACAGTTCCCTCCTCAAAGTGATACCAGCAGCTCCTAAAGAATGCTTTCTACAGGCTACACCAGCTAAGGCCAACCTGGTAAAGGATCACTAAAGGAGCTGATAGAAGGTAAAATTTGGACATAGTAAAATCTCTGAACTTTATTAAAAAGGGCAGTAAAAACTATAATTACATTCTGTATCACATTTTGTTTAATACTGGTAAGATCACCTCTCTCTAACTTTGAAGCATCTCACAGTCAACAAATACATGCCTCTTAATGTTCGCGCAAATTATTTCTGTAAACAAACTCACGGGACACTAAGTACCTATCTGTAGGGGAAACATCCTAAATTTTTTCATATCTGGTTATATTACAAATTAATTAAAATCCGTATCATCCACCAAAAAGCATGGTGTGATATACAGCAGAGAAGGCTTGTTCTTACTAAGTTCTGCAGAATCAAGCAATAGATATCTTGCAAGTACACTCTAGAAGAACTGGTAATCATGAACTCTGAGGCACTGGCTGAAGAGGAGATGAGCAAATACCTCATGCCTTCTTATCAAAAACCAGCATTCCCTAAGGGAATTGCCTTGTTAGCTTTCTCTTCATATGATGATTTCTGTTTCTTGAGTATTCCTTTCTTTACAGCTTCTGTTTGATTCTCTCACATTGGAAGACAAAGACTGATTATTTTGTTTTCCTCTAATTTCTGCAAAGATTGCAGAACTGTTTTAACACACTTTGGATATAATCTTTCTCAATCTTTGCACAACAAGTAGCCACATCAATGATTCTTAAAAAAATGCCACAACTTGTTCCAAGTTTACTATAAATAAAATAAATTTTCCTCATTTTCATTGTTAAGACCTAAGAACATATCACGCATATGAAAAAAGCATTTGCTTCATGTTTATATAGGAAGGTAACACACACAGAAATGCAAATGGAAAGCAATGGCTAACTGCTACCTATTTTTTTTCTCAGAAGTATTTAAAAGATATGCCTCTAGCCCTCAAAACCACACTTTTCTGTCTCTTGCACACAAAAAAATTGCTTTGTTCAGCTTACTATACTTTTTCTTCCTTAGACAAGATGAAACATGACTAGGTAAAAAAGATTCAGCAGTTACAGGACAAACAATTCTCAGTCTAAATCTTACAAATCCTTAGGATGACTAAAAATTCCCATAACATTTATTTATTTATTTTTGCAACACCATAATTTTTAGTCTGGTACTATAGCCAAATTCTAATTGGAGCAATTACAGCCTACTTAAATTCTCCATCTAGATCAGCAGGAAATGGCTTCCTTCCATTCTGAACAAGTATTACTGGTATGTTCTGTTAAACTTTTGAAAAAAAATTTTAAAATATCTTCAAGTAATTCTAAAACCTGAAATACAGCTATGCTATCATTTTGAAAACAGACCAAATAAGAGTACAGCCTTGGGCCATGAAGAGGTCCAAGGTTGTACTTGTTTCAGGGACATAATTACAACATGATTAGTATCCCTTTAATGCTTCAGGGGAAAACAGTTCTCCGTTCCAAAGGAGAATGAACTGTAACTCAGCTCTAAATAGAAGGTAAATTCTTGCAAATTCATCTGGCAAATTCTTCCAACAATCACTTTTACCTGTTGCCTCAAACCAGAAGCGTCACACAATGCTAATACTGCATTAAGTTTCTTTAAAGATCTCAGCACATTTTCTAACATGCAGAAGAAAGCATTAACAAATATACACTCTGTTACTAAAGTCTTCTAACACGTGTCATTCATTCCCTTGAAAAATGTTTATGTCCTGGATTTAAATCTGTCCCTACGAATCCTGACACAACTGCTCTTGCTAGTCTTTGTCCCTCTTAAGACAGATTTTGAATGCACTGATATCAGACAGACTCCCAGTGCACTTTGCCAGGGGAAAAAAAGCTGACTAAGCCTCTACCATATTTCACAAACTAAAATTTACCACATGCAATATTGCCCTTACTATCTATTTGCCCTCTTGTAAAATAAACTGTTTTCTCTTTTAAAGACTTTCCTGAAATTTTCTAGAATGGTTTACATTACAGGATAGATCAACCCTGAAAAACTTCACCCTACAGAAGATGTTCTGCTTCCTCCCTCCCCCTCTCTGTTTACAACTATGTGAAAAATGGACACTGACGATCCCTCCAGGTTTTTACAACATTAGAAGAAAAGGCACCACAGAAAAGCAAGTGCTGATCACAATTCAAATAACCAGCTTTAACTTGCCTCACTCCACAAATTAACGCAAGTCTTTTAAATAAAACAGGATACTAAACCAAGAGGGAAGCGTCAGAGGGAATGAACACCACATGTACCTACTGTCCTTAAAATGTACTTGAATAGAGCACTGTTCCTTACAGAACAAGCACTGTAATGCTTTTGGATAAATACTCACAAGCATATTGTGGTTTGTAAAGAATCATCACTTTTTACACAAATGGACGTGAATGATACTAAATTAGCCAGTCACTAAATCTAAATATTCATTTGTTAAATGTAACTAATGGTCAGTACCAAAATAGATTAAACAAACACAGAAAAATCCTTTAAAACAGCAACATAAAGACTTGGATATATCAAATGATCTTATATGAATTTGGGGGAAAAAAGTACCTCAAGTCACAATTCAGACAATTTAATAAAACAACTAAGGCTCTGTTACAAAAATTATATTTGGTTTGTATCACAGATGATTTATGCAAATTAGAAAAATGCATAACATTCAAAAATACCAGTGCCAATTCAGCAATTAACTGCTGTTAGTAATTTTCCCATAAAAACACCAAGAAGGTATAAAAATTTCCCATCAAAGGAAATAACCACCAGCTACTCCTTCCATGTTAATGTTTATCTAGTAAAACAACTGGACAAGTCCTGGGCCATAGCAAGCCAAATTTGACAAATACAGAGACAAACATCTCTACTGATAGTCAGTCCTGAGAAAGCAAAAACAACTGAACAAGCAATAGTGTAAAAAACCCCACATCTAAAGCCAGGCTTGAGAGACAGTGGGAAAATGTCAGGGTGAAACCAGAGTTTTGGTGTATTCTATCTGTCATACAAAATCCACAAGACTTCAGATTACAAATTAAATACTGCAAGACCTAGGACTACTAAAGAAAAATTTGATTCCTTCAGGATCAAAACTACAGACACTTGTGTTTTCAAGAAATTATTTCAGCAGCAAAATAGGATAATAAGAGAGAGTCTCACACTACATCTGGGTAAAAAAGTACTCAGCTTTTAGTTCCTCCTGTCTCAATTCTGCACCCATGCATACCAACCACAGGCTACATACAAGCAAAAGAAAGGAATCACAGAGTTCTCACAACTGCAACACCTGCCTTCCTTGGGGCTCACAAGATCACACTGTGATCACCAATCGATCAACAGGAAACCAGGAAAGCACAGCTGCTTCCTGATTCACTTCACAGGAAAGAAAATAACTGAGTTCATGAGCAGCAGTAAGGGAAGGCTCTAGACCCCAAAGGCCTCTGGCATTCAAACTGACACAAAATCTCTCCAGTTATAAATTAACTGTTTAGACTGAAAACCCACAAGTCTCATATTTCTGCTGCTCTGCTTATTCTCAACCAAATCTATTCTAGACTGTTTTGTAACTATTGTCTTAAGTTCAGACAAACTTAAATCACACCAGACTGCAAGTTACCTTTCTGTCTGAAAGTTTTCATTAGGGTCTTCTGACTCTGGTTGCCAGTAACTTAACTTCATCAAGCCAGTTGTCGCATTATTAAAATATGTATGAATAAAAAATAAATACCAGTGTCTTGTTAGAAATTTAAGCAACCAATCAGGACAGCTTTCTCTTACTGAGAAAGGCTAATGTAAAATTAGCTGTTTCTGCAAATTATTTTGCCTTTGGCACTCTGGAGAAGTCGGAAGAAAAGGAATAGTGATTTTAATACAACATGACCCATAACAGCTGAAACTCACTGAGTCTGTGATGCCCTCAGGAACAAAGACTGACTCCACAGTGCCCCAATAGCTAAAAGTTAAGACAATTCCTGACAAAGATCAACAGTGAGTAAACTTAGGGTTTATGTCATTCTCAAAGAAAATTCCAGATTTATCTCTACATGGTTTCCCGAAACAAAACAAGTAATCTGTGGGGTATGGACACAATCACAGGAGATAAGGGACTAAAATGTTCAGGGACTAAAATGTTCAGTCTGACAATTAAAGAAATCCATAGGCAACAGTGAATCTAGTGAATCAGATGAAGTAATATAAATAGCTAAGACACCAGAATTTCCCATCACTTATGCCCTATAGGTAAACAAAAAATCAAAAAAGAACACTTTATCATCACATAAGTTTAGGCTTACTCTAAAAATGAATTATGCCATGGCTTAAGAAGTTCCTCTCAAGCACTTAAAATGAGTTCTCTAAACTTTAAAATGCAAGTTCAAAACATGCAAGGCAAGAGATGTTATAGAAAAAGAACAAAAAAACTGAATCCCCAGTAAAAACGAAAGAAAAATCAAAAGCAAAGCCTTGGGACACCTGGAAATTCAGTTTTTCAGAGTTTGGTTTACATTTGTGTAACAGGACAAATAGGTCTTTTCCTGTAACAAGATGGTTCAAAACAGCAATAAGTGAGGCTGTTTTCACAAGACTTCTATCATTGTTGTTACACGTGGAAACCATCACACAAAACCCAATGCCACAAAATATTCGATCTAGGCAGTTTTGAAGAACAAACATCAAACCATTAATCTTTTCACAGAATCATCAAATGATCACAGTTGGAAGCGACCTTTAAGATCATACAGTCAAACCCAGCACTACCACTGTAACCCTTAAACCACATTACCCAGTGCTAGATCCAGATGCCTCTTAACTGAATAGAGGAAGGCTGGTTAACTGAATATCTGTGATACCAAAGTTAGGCTGTTAGGAGTTCTCCTGATTTCAACATAGATAGAAAAAATCTATATTCTTAACAACAAACAGGTCTGGCAATTATTTAGAATAAAGCAAGTCAAAATAAACACAAATAAACACAAAACAACCAACCACACAACAAAAAAGCCCTCAGTTCACAGACTTAATTTCCTAAAAACAGTTATGGCAGAATTGCTCTCCCTCGATTCAAGCACACCTCTGCCTCCTTTTTCTCATATATAATTCTTCATATGCTTTGGGAAATAAATGATTTAAAATAGCCATATTAAATATTTATTTATCTCGTTCTTTCATAGCATGAAAACAAAAAAGTAAACAATGGACACTAATTGATGACAAATTTCCCTTGAGACTCATATGCATATTCTTGTTTTAAATCCTGGTATTTTTAAATTAAAATAATTATTTGCATTTGATGAATTGCCAGTAGAAAAAAAGAAAAACCGCAAGAAAAGCAGAAAACCTGCATTTTGAAAAAGTCATACATCACCTGAAAATTCTGTCAAAAAGGAATGGCACACATACAAATCAGAGCCCATTCAAAGGATTAAAACATTAAAGGGAAACAAACTACTTACATTATCTTCCTCCTCTGTATCATCATTGTCGTTGTCGTCATCACTGTCCTTGAACCCAGGGGGAAGTGGTGGCCCGATGAATTCTTCATCATCATCATCATCAGTATCCTCAGCTGGACCTTTAGCAGAACTCTGGGATTGCACAGAAGGACCACTAAACGCCTCATTTGAGTTGTCCTCACTTTCACTACACACTGCTTCTCTACAAGGAAAATATAAAACATTAGTATATGTCATTTCCACTGACATTACTGACACTGTAATTTGCAGATAAAAGATGTTGAGTACTCCTGTAAATCAGTAGACAGCAAAATTAGCAGCAAAACACACACTAACTTTCATTTAAGAGAGTGCAGGCCCACCATCATCTTTTGAAACACTCACAAGCGCTTCATAAGTTACATTAAATTACCATTCTGCTGTTGCCCAAATCGGTTGTGCAAACACATTATTTTTGGCATATGGAAATTTCTGAAAAGCTGAGTTGTGGTGTCTACTTCCCGCAGTTTATTCAAAATAGCGGCGCTCCCTCTGCTGGCAGTACCCGAGCCACACCGCTTGGAAGGGCAGGTCTATTCAGAGAGAGAAGGTCAACTTTCAAGACTTCCTTTGGGATATTATATTTTCAGAATTTTTAAGTGAGCGTGCTGAAAAAAATAGTCTCCTTTTCTTGTTTCTTCATTAAACTATAAAGGTATTGTTTTGTTTGGGTTTTTTTAAAACTTTAGGTTATCACTTTATAACCACAAAAGTTCAGGAAAATAATAAATAACTAAGAAAATTTTTTCTGACCTATGTGATTGTGACAGAGAATACTGCCCTGCTTTGCCTCCAGAACTAGCTGTACAAGCAGGTGCTAAAGTGTATGGAAAAAAAGATCTGTTGGATAAAAAATTGAAACTGGGTTTCAGGAAGAAAAGAGAATAAACTAAAACCAACATGACTTAAGTCCTCAGATGTTACAGTAAAAAGCAGGGTTTGCACGCCTGACAGCTTGTCTAATTTAAAGACCTAGATCAAAATATGATTACCAAACAAATCTAACTCAAATAAAAGGAGCTTCTTTTACTCTACAACAATGGGGCAATCAACATCCTTTTACCAAAGGGAAGGTTTTCCAGTATGTCAGGCACAGATTAGATTTTCAAAGTTCTTCAAGTAAGCTATCCTCACAACTAACTTCATAATACTACATGCAAAAGAGTTGTGTATTTAAAGCTGATATGTATTCCTACACTAGCAAACCACACATCTTTTCCTCAAAAGCCAAACAACTTAATTCGTTTTGGAATGAAACCAAATATACACGGTGCCAGTAAGAAGGATGTATACAACATAATGATTCAAGGAGGTCATTCCAGTCCTCGAGTCTCAAATTTTCAAATCTTTATACAGACACAGAAGAACAGTATCTACCTTTCTTCCTAATAACCTTTATAATTCTCTCATTTGCTGGGAATGAAATCGATTAAATCAAACATTTCAGTATTCTGAGGGGCAGCACAGCAGTTCTGCATGTGACACGGCCAGAGATGCAGTGCAATTTTTCACACTCTAAGCACAGCAGGGACAGCCAAATACTCCAGCAACAGCTACAGGTATCCTCTGTGTTGCCTGTGATGAAGTCAAATATAAGAACACATCAATGCAGCCAGACCAAAAGTCCATCTACCTTTTTGACAGCAGCTGGGAGTGGTGCTGATAGAAAGGACAAAGCAAGTGGTTTTTCCCTTAACTTCTATTCCTACAGTCTTACTCTACAAGGGACTGTAAAGAAAGAAGAACCATTTTGCCAACCCCTTTCCCAGGATTCAGAAAAGTGTAAGGATTTTTTTTCCCTCATTACGTCCTCAGTAAGTGAAACAAGGTGTAAGAGCTCAAAAAATAAAGCTGTAATAGAGCACGGATGGTACACTGAGAAGAGCAGTAACAAAAAACATTCCTAGAGTTGTTCAAGTATAAGGGCATATCCGTATAAAAGTGGGTGTAGGAATAGGCAGGAGCTGCTTCCCTTATATTTATTCCCAACAAGCCTCTGCTTTGGAGAAGCGAGTTAACTTTCAAGCAACACAGTCAAACCTCCACTCCACATCTGCCACGGCTGGCTCAGCGATAGAGGCACAGAAAGACTCTTTTGCAAGGTTTTATTCCAGCAGGGTGTTGCACTTGCAGAAGGGCAAACCCAGCCAGGAAAAGAGAGCCAGCATGTGGTGTGGGCTGCTTATAAAGGGAAAGGGGTAGGGGGCAGAGCTAAGGGCTGAGCTGAGGGAATTGTTCTCCAGGGAACTGGTCTCCAGGGAGGGGCTGGGAAAGAAGAAACTGGGGGGTAAGTTGAAACACAGAAGTCCATTGGGGAGTCTGTTTATCCCACAGGGTGGCTAACTCTTCTGGTGAGTAGTTACTCCTGTTTCCAGGGCTGGGGACAACTCCCTCTTTTTCTCTTAATGAGAAAACTTTCCCAATAGACTTCTGCATACACTTAACTAGACAGGAAAACATGACAAAGATGATAAAAACAGTTATAACAACCCAAGAAATTTCTTTGACAAAAGAAAAATTGCAAAAGATGCAACCCACCCAGTGAAACCTCACTGTCCAAAAAGTTCATTGATCAACAGAGAGCCTTTTGTCTTCAGTGAGTGGCAGTGGGTCATCTTCTGCGAGGGACCTCTGTGTTACAGTTTTTTTCCTTCTCCTCCTCCACCCTACCCGACTTTAGTCTCTTTCCTATCTCTGAGATCCCCGGGGAAGTATCTGGAAGGAAGGGAGGGATGGAACACGTGAGGAGCGGGCTCGGGGAAGGGACGGGGAGCCCGGAGAGCGGGGCCTGTCGCCGGAAAGCGGGTGCCGGGCACCGAAAGTGACTCAGGCACGGGCAGGACTCGGTAGGGAGGGTTAGGAGGGGGGATGCGAAAGCAAGATGTAGCGGAGAGAATGTCAGGAGGTGAGGCTGTGGGGGGAGGCGGGACGGAGGGTAAGTGGGAACCCGATACAGAGGCGGGCAGCTCAGGGATCGGGGCGGCAGCGGAGGGGCCGCCACAGGGGGAGGGGAGATTATGGGGATGGAAGAACTCGGCGTGGCGGGGGCAATAGGGGCGGTGCCCACCCCGGGAGGGACGCCCAGAGCAGGGGCGGGGATGGGCCCTGGGAAGGTGTGGGGGAATAGAAGGGAGAAGGAAGATCCCAGACACCAGCAGCGCGAGTGCCTGGGGCGGGAGATTTTAAAATGCAAGAAACAGCCGTGTGGCTGTCNGGAGATTTTAAAATGCAAGAATCAGCCGTGTGGCTGTCGCCATCTTGTTCTATAGCAGTCAAAGGTAGATGAGGATCGAGGATTTCAGGAGAGAGGGCTTGGAAAGAATCCCAAGGAACATGGCCAATGCTAATCGGGAGAGCACTGGAAAAGCAGAAGGCAGGTAGCGATCCTGTGCCTGTTTTAGGCAGTTTCCATTTCCAGATCTATCCCGAGGGGACGGAAGGGCAGGGTCAGGCGGCTTGGGAGACAAAGGCAGGGATATAGAGCTTTTAGAATCTACAGAACCCTCTC
>VWYI01046394.1:858572-910440 GCA_013399455.1 Anthoscopus minutus | reverse complement strand
TCAGAGCATCCCAAACAATGTCAGAGCATTGTAAAGGCTGTGCAAAGGGCATTACTCTTCGAGGAGTGTGAGGGTGTGCAAAGGGGCATCCCGAGGGGCACGAGTGTGTGCAAAGGGCTCCGCAGAGGTGTGGAAAGGGAGCCTCAGGAGTCTGAGGGCATCCCACGGATGTGCAAAGGGCGTCGCAAGGGCTGAGCAGTGGCGGGGAGGAGCATGGCCAGGGCAGTGCCGGGGGAGCCCCCACGCCCCCATCCCGGCGGGATCGCCCTGGGCCGCACGCTGCCAGCGCAGCCAAGCATTGCCTGTGGCCCCTCCCTTGGAGTGCAGACATATCCCGCTGCTGCTGGAACGGGAACTCCATTCCTAATCCGCTCAGCCCTAATTGCTGGGAGTTGTTGCTGTGATGGCAGTAAAACCAGCCAGACAGGGAAGAAAAGGAGAGCGAACGCTAAACCCCTCCCCTGGGCTCTCCCACAGTTTTGCAAACACATCTCCGAGTTGGATTTTTTTTTTTTTCTCCTCCCTGCATAAACAAGCTTTTCTGTAGTACTTGCTGTAATCTTGTTTGCTCCATAACCACTCCTAGGAATGTAATAAAAAATTTAGCTCTAATATTTTACCGCTCCACACAAACATGAACGTGGATAAATGCTTATCTCCCATGTAGGGAAATGTACAGCAGCATCAGAGCACACGGGCATCAACCTCAGGCTGGGGGAACCAGACCCACAGAGGTGGCAAAAAAACAAAACCCAGGGGAACCCAAAGATTCGGGGTCCTTGAAGAAGATAGAACTCATAAATAAATATATGAAAGGAATAGAAGGCAGAAACGAAGAGCATCTTGCTGTCTGCCCTCAGTACTTGATGTAATAAAATACAGCCAGAACGTTCAGCTGCTAGTGGAAATCTGGTGATCCAAAACAAGGGCATCAGCTGCTTTAGACATCCCATTTCTTTCTTGGGGAGTGTTGGGAGGATGTTGGGTTTTCCAGCTGGAGGTACAGGGGCTGCCCCTGGCCCTTGGGGGCCGCCGTGTGCCCCTGTGAGACAGATGTGCAAAGGTTTGTGCAAGGGGCAGCCAAAGCTGTGTGGGAGCTCTGCCTTGTGGCTCAGCTGCATTCCCTGGGGACAGCAGCAGGACTCAGGGGAGTTATGGGGGACACGGGGAGGTAGGAAACAATTCCCTTGTGCAGCTCAAACCCAGCACTGACCCTCAGCTGGGGTACACAGGACCCTGTCCCTCTCATCAGCCAAACCCTGCACACAGCCAAGGGCCTCACCTCACCTTTAGGGCAGCACTGGGGAGCATTTAGACTTCCGTCCATCACTGCTGCACGTTTTTAAATGGGATTTTATATCCAGCATGTGAAAGAAAATCCAAAGTGAGAAATCTTGCAGGCTGACAAAGTGCTGACAAGGAAGTGATCCCACTTGCAGAGATCCAGGAACATTGGCTGAGAGGTGCTCATCCCCCACCCCATTCATTCCATGCAGGACTAGTCTGGTTGTTCCAAAACTTAATTCCCAAAGTGCTGCTTGAGTTGGGTGGTGAAGCTGTAGTGATCCAGTGTGTGCCTCGCAGCCCAATAAAGCTGTAAGGTCTTCTCCGTCCCCTACAAAATGCTTTAATGCTTTTACTGCCTTTTAATGAAAGGTAATATTGTGGTACAAATGAAGTGGAAAACGTGAATTAAGTGGTGTCTGCAGACTGTAGGAAGGTTGCTTGGTAGTGCCCTCATTCCTTCCCACAGCTTTCCTTGTTTGTGTTGCAAGAAACAAACCAAAACAAAACCAAATACAAATAGCAATAAATTCCTTCAAGAGCTTTGAACTGAACGGGAGGGACTGTGTACAAATTAACAGGTAAGAGGGAAGCTATCACAGGAAAAATGCATCAGAATTGGGGATTTTCCTGGTCAGAAAGCAGCTTGGCCACAGCACAGCAGCTGCTCCCATGAGAGGGGCTGCTGAGGTGTTTTGGGGAGCAGGGGGAGCAAACCCCTTGGAGACCCAGTGATCACCAGCTACAGGAGCAACCAGGATTGATTTGCCTCACTGAGGTTAAAAGAAGAGGCATTAAAAAACAGAAGGGGAGTATTGGGAGATACAAAAGATACAAAGTGAGGAAGAATTGTGGCAAATCAACAAAATAATAGACAGCTGCTGGAGCCCAGCTTCCTCATCGAAGCAACAGGACAATGAGGGCTCCTTGACTGAATCTGCACAATTTGTGCTGGGAGTTTCTGGTTTCCATATCACTGCTGAGCCGTTTCCAAGCTCCTTAGCTGGCTTACAGCACGGCTTGTCATTCCCTGTCTTCTCCTGGTGCGACAGCATCAAAAGGTACGTGAGGAGACGCCACCGAGACAGCAGAGCTGCCCGCGGTGCCATAATCCGGGTCTCAAATGTGTGATCCTCAAAATAATTCTCTTCCCAAAGGAGATTTTCTTTTAAGTTATTCTGGTGGGATGTTGCTACAGTTCCTTTGTGCTGGCTGACTTTGCACACAGAGGCAACTTATGTTATGAAAGGCATGAAAGACTTTGCAGCATTACAGAAAGCTGTTGATTTTCACGTCACTCATATGTCAAAAGATGGGAGGTTTCGGGAATGCCCCTAGGAGAACAGAAAGAATGGGAATGCTAAAGATTTCTTAAGGTATTAGGAGGCAAAACCCCAGCTGGGAGTTAAGGGGAGGTAAGGATGGGGGCTCAGAGCCTGAGCTGTGTTTAGACCCTGATTCCCTGGAGGGAATAAAGAGCTCCAGTAACCCTGGAGCTCTGCACAGCACAATAAATTGATCAGAGCTTTGCACAAATGACATTTCCTTGTCCTACAACTGCTGTGGGGCTTGAGAACCAAAAACTCTGCCAGTGGGGCCATCTGAGGAAACCCTGTTCCACTTAGAGCATCGTGAGCCGTGCTGACCACGTCTGCTTGCTTGCAGGCTGCAAGAAAGTGTTGGAGACAGCTCGGATTTTGCCAAAAATTAATTGCCTCCACTTTGCAACGTTGAAAAGCACTGGGGTAATGAACCCTGGGCTGTTGGGTGGAGCCTGGCACGACGCTGAGATGGAAGTTACCGACGGCCTCGGAACATTGTGCCCCGATACAAAAACTGGGGTCCCCCGGGGATGTGTCCCTGCCTGGTGCCCGGCGTCATCCCCGGAGGGAGAAAGCCAAGGGAGCAGCGGGGAGCAGCCGCTGTTCGCCCGGCAGCGAGGGGCCGGCGTGAATCACAGGTGAGTGATTCACCCTCGCCGCGGCAGGCAGCGAACCTGTGAGCAAGGCAGGAACTGAATCAGAGTGCTGCTTTGATGAGGGTTTCTTTCCTTTTAATCATCTTCTCACTCATTATCCTTAAAGCCTCTTCCCAGAGGATGAGAGGGCTTCGCTCGCCAGAAGGGAGCGGGTTAATCACCCCCAGGAGGAAAAGCGCAGAGCAGTGGGAATTGAGGTGCCCCGCTGCCGCCGAGCACCTGCAGAGACTAAAAGGTGATGAATTGTTGTAATTTCTGCTTCCTTCTTCACCTGTATTTAATTAAATTGGTTTAAGACAGGTCTGAGAGGAGACCGGCTGATTTCTCCCCGTGTAATTTAAAACACCTGTATGGAGTAGCGGGGGGGATTCCCGGCAGAATCCGTGCGCCGGTGCCAGCTGGAAATGCTCAGGGCCCGGCAATTTCCCGCAGCTGTGGGCACCCAGCGTGCCCTGCCATCAGCGAAGGACAGGGGCTTGTGCGCCTGGGCCGCGCCCCGTTCGCGATATCTCCTCTCTTCCCCGGGTTGGGAAGGGCTGGACAGGGAGAAGACGGAGTCAGAGCCAGAAAAATGGGTTGCGTGCTTCTGGCAAGGAAGGGGCTCTGCTCCCGCGGCCCGGAGGGAGCGTAGGAGGGCAGGGGCAGGAGGGGAGGGGCAGGAGCAGGAGGGCGCTGGGGCAGGGCCAGGAGGGCTGTGTCGGATGCCAGGAGGGCGCTGGGGGAGCAGGAGCACACAGCCAGGCAGTGGCACGCACAAAAGTACCGGAGGAAGTGTGTCCGTCCTTACTCAGGCTCCAACCGGAGGAGCTCAAAGGATGGAGCATGAAAACCCCATTTCCACCCAAACTTCCAGTCACGGAGAACTCACTCAGCCCTGGGGGAAAACCAGAACAAAACCCCTGGAAGCCGAGCAGAAGGAGAAGGTGCAGTGCGTGCCTGGGGCTCTCAGCCTCACGCAGCGGCGGGGGCTTTGCCCTTGGCCAGGCTGCACCAGCCCCCTCACATCCCAGCCTTGCTCAAGTGCCAAAAACCAGAGCCCAGCGCTGTCCCTCTGCCCGAGATGCAGGGAGGGACACGGCCGAGCCGCTCTGCGGGAGGATGAGCAAAGCTCGGCCCTCAGCACCTCGTGCCTTTGGGACCAGCGGATCCTCAAGCAGGCAAGACGTGGTTTTCCATGGAAATCAAAATCAACCCAAATCATCCAGCGTTTTCCGTGCAGGTCACAGCCGGGAGACTTCCCAGGTAGCTCCATCACCGAAGAGTTGCTAAAACCAGGAGTCACAGCGAGCTCCGTGCCTGCCTGCTCATTAAAACAGCCTTTGTGCTCCAGAAATGCATATGAAAGACGCACACAGGCCCTGTCACTCTTGCAGATTCCTTCTCTCATGTTCGCTCATTCTCTGCTAAACTAAGAAATGCCCGAAGCCGTCAAAGGGGCTGTTTCAAAGGCAGCCCGGAGACAGAACGGGAGCGAGCCGGCGCTGGAAAGCCTCGCTAATCAAGGCAGAGGGATCTGCCTGGTTCCCTCCCTCCCCGAGCGCAGCTCGTGCTTCGGCTTTGAGGACCTGTCATCTGTGACGCTGCTCCGCTTCAACATTCACACTGAGAAAATTTTTTTGCCTGGAATATGTGTGGGGTTTTTTTGGGGGGGTTTTTTGGGGTTTTTTTTTTGTTGTTGTTTTTTTTAAGCCGCCCACCCCTTCGCCTCTCAGCGGAGCTCTGGGATGTTGGAGCAGCATTACAGAACCTCAAATAAAACGCAGGGGAGGTGGCCCCGGCGCCAGGACCGTCCTCACCCAGGCCAATCAGCTGTGTAAACAAAGGGATTTTTTTTTCGCAGCGTGAGTGCCAAGCAGGCTGTGTCGAACGCCGGGATCTTTGGAAATCCGTGTCTCTCTAATGAAAAGGAGGCACTTTTGCTCCCAGGAACACTACAAAAATAAATGGATATTATCACTGTAACTACTCGAATCAAATGCAAAGCCACGTGTCGCGCAGCCCTTTTGCGATTTCCGCAGCTTATTACGAGCCTGTTTACATCTGCCCCTGCCTGATTTAAACCCAGCAGGAATAAAACTAATACCAAGCGAGCAGAGTGAATGAGGAGCAGCGATGCTCTTGGCAGGACTTATCCAAGCACAGCCCTGTGCTGACACCGGGTCCTGCCGGCCTTGGGTAGCTCACAGCCCCCAGGGTGCCCAGGCACATCCCAGCCCCTGGAGCGGTTCCCTTGTGCCTGGTGCCAGTGTCCCAGGCGGGCAGGGCACATCCCACGGCCCAGCGGCTCCCTCGGGCCCTCCCGGTGCGGCGCAGGTCAGCTCGGGGCACGGAACCGGGGTGGAAAACGCCTTCGGGGATGCGCTGGAAGCAAAAACACGTTCGTGAAGCATCTCCAGATGCAGCCGCTACCGCGGGGCGCCTTCATTAAACCCAACAATGCCTTCGGATGGTGTTTGAAGAGCTGATGGAGCTGTGAAAAGCAGAGGTGTGAATTTTCTCCCGTTCTGCGCCGGCGGCGTCTTTCCTGCCGAGCGAGCGGAGCGCTGACACCGCCGCGTCCCAGCTGGCGCCGAGGCTGAGCCGCGACAGAGCCGGGAGCGCCTGGCGGGGCGGGATTTGCCATCCTTCCTCTCCCCTCTTCCTGCACGGAGCCAAGTCCCTGGCTGAAATGTCGGGAGGCTGTGTTAACAGGTCACCAAAGTCACCCAGAGGGGCTGTGGGGCTCCTGTTCGGGCTGGGGCCGGCACGTGGCTTCACCAGCTTGCCCTCGCAGCGCTGTTCTGTGAATTACTTACAGCTAATTGTGGTCTCTGCGCTGGTTTGATATTTTATCCCCATGCAGATGCAGGACAAAGTCCCAGAGAAATCCAAATCCGGGGCTGAGTTAATGCCACCACTTAAGTTTGCTAAGGAGCAGCCGCGGTGCTGCCCGTCCCTGAGATTTGGATGCGATGCACATGACGTGCAGGAGGAATTATTCATACCAAATAATCGCTCCTGCCCAAATTAGCTCCCGAAAAAGGTGGCTGTAAATCCACTGGACCGTATGAGGCGGGAGCTGCTGCTAAGCAGCCGCTTAACAGGAGAGTTCTTACGATGTTTAACAGACCCCAGCGCCGAGTGGCAAAAGGGAAATCGGGCAAAAAAAAAAAAGGAAGCTCGGGGTTATCCAAAACTCACAGCAAAACCAGCTGCTGGGCAAGGCTGAACTTGGCCATCAGAGTGGCTCAAACTGAGTTCTCGGGCTGCCCAAATCCTCCCCTCACCACGGGAGGAAGCTCAGCCCACCTGAACTTTCCCTCTCCCGACAGCCCAGCTTTGCTGTCAGCGCCTGCCCGGGCATGGCTGCGCCCCGGGGCAGCGCCCAGCTGGGTCCCGGTGGTCCCTTCTGCCACCAACCACCATAACATGGAGTTCTGTGGAATTCTGAGGAGATAAACACACCTTAGGTCAGAGCTGACCTCTCCCCTGGCAGCTCAAGTGACACTTCTGCAGGGCAGGGACTGGTGGCCCTGCTCAGCTGGGACCAGCTCTGGGTGAGCCAGGGCAGCCCAGGAGCTTGGGCTGCACCCTGCTGAACTACCAGGAGCAGAACAATTGATTTTTTTTTTTCTATTCTAATAAATGAGTGGGAAATTTCCACTCCTTGGATCAGGAGATGCTCTGAATATTTATGTTATTGTTCGCCAATTGGAAAAAAAAAAAAAGGAAAAAAGAAGTGCTATAAATGAACATATTTGGTGACCCACTTTGAGTGGCTCATTACAATTAGATCGAGCTAATTGCCAGCCTTGTATTTCATTTGGCAACTTGTTAAGCTAATTGAACAAAATAAAACTAATGAACAATTATAATGAAGTTTATAATTAGACCATTGGAAAAAACTCGGCGTGAGAATATTTAAGGCATAATGAATGTGTGGGAGGTTTGGGAGGGGGGGCAGTAAATTATGTCACTCTCTCCCAACAAAATCCTTCTTCCCAGGTTCTTGGTGTATTACCTATTCCCAAACCATATCCACGTGGCATTTGCTTTATTGTTAATTACCTTAATGCCTTTAATGTCCATAGATGGCATTTCCAGAGACCCTAAATCCAGGAATTAGCGAGGCAGCTCAGAGTGGCCTTTATGTGACATCCCCAACCCCACCTTTACAAATCAAGGTCTCCATTAAGGATGGGTTTGTAATCCTAGAAGTGAAAAACAAGCGTGTGGAGCAGGCAGAGGAGTTCACACACCTCAGCAAGCTGATCTGCCCTGTCAACACAGAAACCTGGTACAGGAGCCAGGGAGGCTGAAGGGAAAAGAGCAGGAAGAAAAATGCTCTCTGCCTGTTTAGATCCATTTTCTAAAATTAGTTATATTTATCTCATATTTGAATAAACCCATTCCAGCCCCCTTTCACCCCGTGATGCTGAAGAACAGAAAATTGAATACCATGATAAGACACACAGTGACTTTTTGGAATTTCAATTTACAGGTCAAGCAGGTACCCACCAAAACCTAATAGAATTGTCACACCAGACTCTGCACTTAAAAACTTCTCTTCCTCCTGCTTGTACATGACAGTAGTCAGTTCATATAGAACTCAGTGGTAACTGAGGTTTTGCATCAGGGAATAAAGGCAGAAACTCTTAAACTAGGGAGGAAATGCAGCCTTTTGTCCTGGACAGCTGGAGGTTCCCAGTGGCTCTGGCACTCTGAAAGCAAGTTCTGGTTTTCAGCAGGAGTCTGTGGTGCCAAGGGCCACGTGCATGGGGCAAGGATGAAGCACACGTGGTCCAGGAGGAGCAAAGGGTGGGAGAGGAGGAGAATCAGCCCTGGAGAGATTAAAGAGCTCAGCACTGATCCCACTCTCTGCCTGTAACCACCATAATCCCAGCGAGGGTAATGTTCTTCCCATTCAGAGCTGCTTCACTTTCACAAAGATTAGGATAATACACTGACTCAGGAAAAAAAAACACAACACATTTTTATGAGCTATCAAAATCTCTATTCCCTTCCCCTGTTTTAATCTGAACTGAATTAGGAGAAAAACTCTGGTTTTGCAGTCATGTCTCAATATTTTTATGCCATTAGAACCAGCTGTCCTCTTAATGTAATTACAGGTTTCACCAGGGGAGTGATCATATCCTGGTAGCAGTGGGAGGTTGTAGCTGTCTGATGCTCTCCATGTTCCATCACCTTTCCATCAGCCTTGGTTTGGGAGGTTTTTTTGCAGGTGTTTGTTCACCTGCCAGCCTGGAGCTGCTGGCACAGCCACAGGGGCTGGGGCTGCCCTTCCTCCAGCTTGTGCTGCTGGGGCAGGAGGGAGTTTTGGCAGAGGGGGAGCAGAAGCCATGGCCAGCCCTTGCAGTGACACCAGCAGGGTTTAAAAATGCCTCTCCCCAGCCGCTGTGCTGAGGACAGAGGGCAGGGGCTGCCAGGCTGAGCTCTCCCCCTGCTTCTTCCCTTGGTGACCTCCCTGAAAGCTCCCACAGCTGCAGCTTCCCGTGGGCTTGTGCTGGTTTGGGCATTTCCTTCCTAATTTCCCTCTCCTCTTCCATGCACACACCCTCTACCAGCTGCAAAAAGGTTGAGGAAATGGGAACAAACCCTGAAGTGAAGCATGAAATAGGCTCCATGATTCCAGATAGCCAGGGCCATTTAAAGCCTTGCTTGGCATTTGCATTATAAGAACAGATCCTGTAGAGGAATCTCTCCTATGCTTTATACTCCTGCATTAATTCATGAAGTGTCATGTATCTAGTGTATTTTATTATACATGAGAACCAGACAAATTAAAATTCTCAGCTGAGTATCACTCAAGGCCACCTCCTTCAGCTCTGGCGAGGGTTGAAGTGACACTGGTTTAAACTCAGCTCACCTTGCAAACCAAGTCACTTAAACCAGCACAAATTCTCAACATTTTTCTTCCATTTCCTTCACAATTTCTTTCCATTTAGCTTTAACCTCTTTGTAGCTAATAGAAGGTGAAGATAAATACTCTCCTGATCCTTGTCAAAACACAGGCTGTAGATCAATAGACTGGGAATGCTAGAAGCAATCAATGTCTTTGTAAAACAAAAACAGAATAGGGGGGTGGAACTGGGTGATCTTGAAAGGTCCCTTCCAACCCAAACCATCCCCTGATTCTACAAATATCCCCACCAGTGGCAATGTTACCCTGCAGCAGCCAAAACTCAACTCCCTTTAAATCTACAGAAGAGGAAACAAAACTGGAAAAGGGGCATTTTTTTTCAGTAGATTCCTCACCAGTGATGTGAACCTTCTCACATCAGTGATGTATACTTTAATATGCTATTGTAAACTAATTACCAGTCCTGGAGATGATGGTTTTTTTCCAAGGGACATTATCCTTTCAGCTGGAATCTCAAGCTGAATGCTGATAAGCCTCTTGAACTTTGCAAAACCACTTGTCAAAAGCAGTAGGACGAGAATTCATTAAGGCCTTCTAATTAAGAAGTACAAGGCCCAATTAAGCTCTCACTAACGTGCTGCACAGCCCAGTTGGCGTGCTGAGGATTTTCCCACCCCTGGCAGAGCTGGTTCCTCACTTGAGTTCATCTCCAGCTGCTGGTTTGGGAGAATTTCTCCGGCCCTCAGAAGGCAGGGTGAGAAATCGTGTGGACAGCTGGAGCCTCTGCATTAATACTTTGGGACATCTCATTGTTCTGCAGCTGGAAGTGTTCTGAGACTCCCCAACAGATTCCCAGAGCTGCTTCCCTCTCCTCTGTGTGACAGTCACTCCCACTTTGCACACAGATCATGCAGAGCAAAATGCTCAGGCTGATGTTGATTATCTCATTATTTGAATCTAAAGAGGCCCCTAACTCCCAGCAAGGAAAGTGTGAGTGCTGCCCTCAGCTCCCAGGCTGGATCGTGGCCACGCTTCACAGCAACTCCCACCCTGGTTTTATTTCTGGGAGAACATAGGTTAAGGACATGGAGCTTCCTCTTCCTACAAAAAATGTAGAAGAAAATTAAGTTACATCTTGTTGCACTCCAAGACCTGGTAATAAATGAGCTAAAAATGCCCTCCCGCTTTTGAAATGAGAGGGATTAACCAGGCAGTCTGGGATTTAGCCTCAGGTCTGCAAGATCCAGGCAGCACAGGCACCTGAGGAAACCACTCACAGGGTGAATCATTTCAGTGGAGAAATCGCTCAGTGCAGAACTCCAGAGGGCACCAAAGGTGGCCCAGAGCATTCCCTACAGATTCCAGTTTGCCCCAACCCAAAACCCTACCCTAGCTCTGCCTCAAGAAGTGTCAGACCCTGGTACTCCTTCCTACTGCATTTTAAACCTAATTTTAATGCCCCTTTACCTGAGTGACTCCTCAGCTCATAAATGATACTTTAAAATATGCATGCACTAAGCTGGAAGACAATAATGGCCCCAGGGAAGTTGCATTCCATCAGGCAATTACCTGTGTTTTTAAAATCACTGGCTAAGTAACCCACACAACCCATTTCTCTTGCACATAACAATAAACAATTTTATCAGCTGTGCCCTGCCTGGGCTGCTGTGAACCAGCTCATTTTATTTCCTTGAGAACCACCACTAAACCAGGGAAATTAATTGAAATCATAAGGCAGTGGGAAGGGGAAGTACCTGCTCTAACAGGAGCTGACAAAAGCACATTTCCAAGAGGGGAAGAGATAAAACCACATCTCCCCAAGGGCAAATGGGCTGATTCCATCACATAATTCAGGAGTCACTCTCAGATTTGCAGAGGACTGAGGGAGAGATGCCCCAAGCCCAGCGTTCCTCTGCTCTAATTGCTTTGCTGTTGAACACTGAAGTCAGAGCTTAAAGCCATTTCCAGAGCCAGCTCTATTTGCATGCCACACATCCCACTAAAATCTGCACACGGAGCTTTCCAGGCAAAACACTGTGAACCTCAAATTATAAATAGGCAACAGGAAAAATTATAAAAGGAAGAGGGCTATGCACTCATGGTACAACAGCCCTAAGGCATCCATCCAGTGTTTCTGGGGAAAACCTGAGAAAAGCTGCAATTTTCAGGGCAACACACAAGAAAAATCTCTGTTCCTGCTTGTAACCAATGCCTGGGAAATGCTTTGCAAAGCCTGACAATTACAAGAGATGAAATTATAACCATTAATGAAACTTTCTCCAGTGTTTCCAACATAAGGAATTAGAAAAAGCAGCCTCTAGGCATTGTATACGTTCTTAATGTATCTGTGCTCCTAAACTATCTTTAATTAATGAAATAACCCAAAATTACTTATTAATAAGGGTTTGTGGGCTTTGTAAACCTCAGACATTTTGCATTAATTAAAGAACAATATAATGAAGTTTTAATGAATACAAAGTCACAGTTAATGTAAAATTTATATATAGCAAGACAGAGGAGGCAGGAATTTGAAAGTACTTTTAATCACAGGTTATTGGCAGTTTGATAGCTCCTTTTTATACTTTTCTAATGGGTGCTTGGTATTTTTATTGTCACACCAGCATGGCCTGACTTGCTGCAGTAGAGAAAGTACCACCACAGGAAGTTTTGGGCTTAGTTTGACTTGGATTAAATCCATTAAAATCAGTAACAAACAAAAGTAAAAAATTATTTCATGACACCCATCCAAAAGGAAAATAAAGACAGTAAGAGCTGAGAGAGGTCATATAGAATTATATATATATAAAGAATTGATTCCTTTTTATTAACTCTTTATCAACACTGAATGCATTCAACACAATTGTAAGTACAATAATATTTCGCCCACAAAATTCAAATAGTGCAGGAGACACTGAATGCCAGAGGGTTGCTACAACTACTGCAACTGTATTTTATGTAAAACAAAACACTTTAGTGCTTCCATTTCACTGTTTCAGTAAGCTCAGTTTTTTAATTACAGTGTTATTTCCCTTTATAAACTGCAGGGTTACAGACTTAGAAAAGGAGTCTCTCACTTTCAACATGACATTTAGTAAAAAAAAAAGTTACAAAACCCATCAGCTTTTAATAAAGAAACACCCTGGAATTCCTCAGCGATAACCTTTGAGCCAATAAAGGACTTCAACCAAGGAAGCAAAATGTCTTCTTCAACCATAATTATGTTAAACCACAGTAAAGACAGCAAATTCCATGGAAATCACCTGGAGTTACCCCAGGAATGAGGAGACAAAAGCTCCCTTCACCTTCTGAGCCCCCAGAAGTCTCTCAGCCAACAGCTTAAAACAATGAGAAGGCTGGAGCACAAAATGAAGCAGCAATTACCCTCAAAGGTACCATGAGATATTTCAAGACTGAAAGGATTCTGAGTCAAGCCAGGTTAGGGTTCGGTGCATTATGATTTGGCTTTATAAAAACATCTTAATGCACACCACATAGAGAACACTTGCATGGTTCAGGGTTAAAATCACTGTGCATCCCTTACAGGGAACAAACACAGGGATTGAAAAATGTTGCTAAAAATCCAGTTTATAAAAAAAAAAAGCAACCATTTAATGAAAGAAATATTGTATCTGCAACTATTGGTGCTCCCATTTGATGGGCTGCTGATATAAAATTAACCTGAAAAGATGCACTCATATATATAAAAATCAAAACAGGCAGGTTACTCCTTCCAGGCTGGAAAAAACTCCAAAATATATGGCATATTTAACCAATAAAAGGGAACTAAGCTTTACCCAAGCCTTTCATAATGCACTTCATGAAATATATTTTTCCTTTTAAAAGAACCACTGGTATTAAATAGAGTTTCTTCTTTACATACAGTATTGGTATATACAAAACAAATACAGAACGAAGACAGACACAAAAAAAAAACCCCAAAAACAACCCAGACAAGTGACTTTAATAGTCTTGAAGCTCAGGAATATTGTGGTACAGGTCCAAAGCCTCTGGGTTTGAGAAAGCTCCTCGCTGCTCAACTTCTTTCCCTGCAATTATTTGCTTCACAGCTACCTCCACTTTCTTCCCATTTACTGTATACTGCAAAACAAAACCAGCAAAGATAAAATTACATTTTTTTCATGTAGTGGCTTTATGAAAATATTCATGAAACCCCCACCACCACCACCAGTTCCAGAACTCTATCAAAATTTAGCAGAATGCCTTCTCTTTTGTTACACTTGAAGCACTTTCTTCTGAAAATCATTTGAAGAGTAGGTAGAATTCAAAGAGTTTGTGTCAGTTTATTACTCCTACTGGCAATTCTGTGAGAACACGATCAAGCTCCAATATAAAACAACAAAACCAAACCAGAATCACAGTATAAACACTAAAAATATTTGGTTTTTATGTTCTGACACATCCAATGTTCAAAGAATTTTTTTTTTTTTAATGGTGGGCTCAAAAACAAAGCCCAACTGCACTGGGCTTTGGAAGAAGAAAACCATGATTTTCTTATCTGAAATGGACAGTTTTTCTAAAAGGGTGAAGTGAAACTCTGAGCTTAAATGATCCTCTACAGTTAAATGTTTCAAAACCAATCATAACAAATAAAATGAACTGCAACCAAGAGAGGCTTCACCTCCACTTATGAATCACACAAATTCTATTACATTATATGACTCAAAGTAAGGACACAGCAGAAAAAAAACCCACCCTAATTCTTCTCTCAGGATCAGAGCAGGGTAATTTCTGACACAGCAAGGAGGATCTGCTGCAGTGTGAACAGGGGCAGCCAAGGCTCATCTGGGGTGATCTCTGTTTTTAGAGGCACCAAGGTTTGCTGAGCACCTTCCTGGTGCTGGTACCACTGAGACATTTTGGGAGTGGCAGCTTTGAAAAGCTGCCACACAAATCCCTCCTCAGTGTTTCTGCCTGCCGTGGGTACAGGGCCCCACCTGCTTTAATTTGCTGATGAGGGAACCCCAGGCTGGTCCTGGCCTCCAAAGCCACTGAACCTCCTGAGCTCCAAGGCACCACTATTTATCACAGGAGATCATTCAGAGCCAGGTGAAATAACTCTCAGCACAAAAAAAAAAAATAAATCAAATTTTCCCTTATTAGATCTGCTGAAGTCATGTGTAACCTTACCCCTCCTGAGCCACCTTCATCTCTCTCCTCAACAACCAGCAACCTAATTTTCACAGGTGCCCAGAAACCACAACAGCTCAGTGGCCTGCAAGGGAACTGCCCCCTTTTAAAAACAGATAAGGCTGTTCAAAATAAATTAGTTTACTTTAATCAGTAAATCCTGTGGATGATGACCAGAATGTTTATCTGGTCAGGACAGAACTAGACAGATCCATGCTATTTTAAATACTGAATATCCTACCAAAAAAAACCATGTTTTGTGCTACTAAATCACCTCAGCACAGCTGTACTCTTTCTACCAGAACAGTGTCAGGATCAGATTGCATTTTCAGGTAAGGATTCAAATATAATTTCAAAAGTAGCAAAAAACAGAGTTTCTCTTCCAAGCAAAACTTTTAAAAGATGGGAGACAGCTTTGATCACTTCACCACTGACAGATTTATGTGAAAGGTAATTAAAATTCACTCAATTCAGTCAATGTGTGAACTAATTAATGATCTAAGCAGGCTCTCCTGAGGGGCAGCCCATCCCAAACACCTCCCTGCTGTACATCCAGGTGATTCACACAGTTCACAAGTTCAACACACCACACAGAAGCTGAGCTGCAGCCCAGAAAGTGCGAACTTGAGGGAATTTTACACTCATGCAAAGACATCTTGAGCCAGGGACTATCTGCCAACAGCCTCCTGAAACAAAATTAACTCGAGAGATCAGAACCCTGAAGTTTGGGTTCAGAGTATTCCTAAACCCTACAGCACTTCCCCACAGAAACCCACACTGGCAGGAAAGGGGTCCAGTATCAAAGGATGGCTCTGAAGCCTCAAGTGTTTCCTCCAGGCACACTCAAGTCTCTGTGCAAGTGGACTTGGGAAAACCACACACACTCTGCACTCCCTTGCTGCTGCTCAGAGTCATTGGGGATACTGTAACACCTGAGAGGGCTGTAAAACACCTTCCAACCCAAGGTTCACACAAAGAGCTCTAGCAGAACAGCTCCAAAAGACTGAGCATGCAAAACCTTCAGCTACACTAATTTCTCCCCCTGAACAAGCACAACAATTTCATTTTAAATACTGTTACAGTTAAGACAGTGATAGAGCTACATTTGCTCAACAGATGTAAAAGTTAAATGGTTTACAAAATGATCTTCTGAATTTGCCGAGTGCTCTCAGCTTTCCTAAGACTGCCACTCGTAACAGGGAAACAAAACCAAAACATGCTTCTGGATAGCCTGAAAAGCTAAAGTTAAATTACCTTTTTAATATTTTCCTTTAAGAGGTTTAAGTACATATTACTGAGAAAACGCAACCCATTTAAAAAACAACACTTAGCTGAAGAGGAGATGAAAAGATGTTGCTAGGCAACATAGACAAACTATTTATAAAGCTCCAATACACTTTTGAGATGCTAAAATTTCCACGTATGTGGGTTTGAAGAGCAGTGACAACTGCTCCTTAATTACTATTCAAGGTGACAAAGAAAACAGCAGGCAGCCTTTTCCCTGACATACCGGGATGCCTTTGGTTTCCAGGATGAGGCTGGGGACGTGCCTGGCAGAGAGCGCCAGGCGGATCACGTCCTGGATGCGCTTCACCAGGCTGCGGCTGAAGGCGTGGCCAGAGGCCATCTTCAGGAACAGGATCACCCTCTCCTCACCGTCCTTGTTGTACTGAGGGACACAGAGGCTGTCAGACACCTCCTCAAAGGCTTCCACTGCAAATGGGATCCGTGTTAGAGCCTGCATTTACAGACGGTTCCGGACACGCGGTTTTTATCGAGCAAAGAAATCGCCTCCCCTGCGTGGGTGAAGGCAAACAGGCACGCTCTGCCTGCTCTGAAATGTTAGTTCTTATGTGATAATCCAGGTTTAAGGACCATTCAGGTTCATAACAAAAGTTTACTGTTACTTTTGGGACAGATGAGGTTTTATACTAGGGCATTTTCTCTGGCTTTCCCCAGCTGCAGCACACACAGGAGACAAAGTCCTGGTGTGACAAGAACAAGGAGGCAACAGGTCCTCGAGTATCAGATTTGCAGGGACAGTTTCCCCACATGTCACAAGAGTCTTTGAAATACAAAGCACAAGCTCAAGAACTACTTCTAATTATCAGGAAAGGTACAATAAAAACAGTGTCAAGAGCTTGCCTTGAGGGGAAGAAAAGGCTGACAGGTTGAGGAAAAAAGAAAAAACCTGCTCCATAAAATGCTGCCTTCATATATCCCAACAAGTCACTTCCCACCCTACAGATACTTCAGGAAAGCAACTGCTTTTAAGTTTCCAAAATCAAATTTTACTGATGCTGACATACTCTGTACTGTCTCATTTGAAAGTTGTTTTCTTACTTAATCCATGTAAGCAGCTTTGTAATGCTTAAATTTCAGACTGAAGGCAACAATGTCACAGCTGGAAGAGGTGGAAAGTTGATTTCATACCTATGTTATAGATTTCAGAACTTCCAAATCTTACTCCATTTGGATTTAATGTACCATCACTGAAAAATCACAAAGAAAACAAAGAAACATTAAAGTGTGATTATAGCTTGATGAAGAGAAAAAATTGATGCAATTAACCAAGTCTCTCTGGTGAAAGCAAAACCATTATTAGAAATAGAATTTTAAGAGAATTTGAATCAAAAAGGCATTTTACTCACTAGAATGAATCTGTACAGAGAACAACAACATTATTAATTCACTCAACGTGGTTTCTAACAGCAACTTTGAAATGCAAACAGTAAATTCAGCCTCAATTGTGATCCTGAATGTCTGTGACCACTGACACAGGCACAACTTAATACCTGACCTTCTGTAAGGAAGTTTTGCTGTATAACAAGGTGGTGGCAAAGCCAAGACCACAAAACAAGCTCTCCAATTCACCTAAATGCACTGCACTCTCAATCCAAACTCCTGTGACCATTATGAACCATGGAACACAAAACCAAGTCCAGTAAAGTCTTGTGCTCATAAATACAAAATGAGGTAGAACCCCAAAATGAGCTCCCTTCCCTCAAGCCCAGCTGCTCTGATTAAGGGTTGAAATCCACAATATGGGATTCAACAAAATTAATATGAAGCTAACAAGGTTGACAGAATCATGTGCATTTTACTCCTAGGTGAAGACTGCAAATTTTAACACTTTTTTCCCCCAAACACTCCCACCAGAACACTCTACCTGCGACCCAGCATGACAATTCCTCCAGTCTTGGGGTTAATTTTGCAGTAATCACCGTGGGCCCAAACACCTGGTGGGGAATGGCAAAGGTTAAGCAGCTGATTTCTTCATCCAGAAGGCATTGTGTAACTCAACTGGCATTAACTGAGTGAAATACCCAGCAAAACAACTGATGCACTCTGAGAGCTGCCCCCAGCCAGGGTAACAGCACTGAGCTACACAAACAATCCTCACCTCATTTACTGCAAAGAACCAGCACACCCAGGAGCAGCTCAGAAATCAGGATCAAACCCCAGGTTATCTGACTGCTTGTTTGCATGACTACACAGCATTCCTTACAAAACCAGGGAACAGCTGCTCTGAACACCTCATTTTGAATTACTGGAAGCACCTTCCACAAAAATAACAACATTCCCACCTTGATTAATCGTCTTTCTTGATCCATTCTTTTATTATGCACAATTCTGTACAAGAAGCTTTCTGGGCTTGTGTAATAGGTATCAACAATTCCCTAGGCAGCTTTTGTGCTTACCATTCTTGATTTGTCTTAATGCAAAATCAGGTTTGACTTTTCATTATTATTTAAGATAGATGCTGCCACAGCAGCCTGCCAAAAACAGAAGTACAACCCACTTCTACTCTAGTTTTTCTGAGGAAAAATACCAACCTCAATTATTTGCACATAAGCTGATTTTCTAACTTAATTGTTACCATCTCCCATTTAAAAGGAACAACAGAAAAAGGGTCCAGACAGAACCTCAGTGATTTCAGTCTTAAAACTGTCACACAGGTTGGTTTTTTTTTCTTTTTTTTCTATTTACTGCTGTCAGGCTTACATGCAGACTGCAACTTTCACATTCCTCAGTTTCCCTATATGATTATCTCCTGCTGCACATCACTTTTCTGGTGAAATCATTCTGTATTGGTGCTCTTTATTACAAATCCAAAAAAAACCAGCAGCTGGAGATCCTGCTCCTAAAAAATCCCTACTCTAGAGGCACCATTGCTGTGCCACATCAGGAAAAGCCCTGGATGAGCAGAGTCCTCCACAATTACTAAGAAAAGCCTCTGGTCCACAAGGTGCCTGTTACTTTATTCTGTTAAAGGCTAAGGATGCAGAATATGCACATCTGAGCCAGCATATATTTAATATATATTTAATATCTACTTAATCCTCATGCTAATGGGGTAGGAGGTCAGCATTTATCCCTTGGGATTGACTGCTGCAGGCAGGAGCAGCCTGGCAGAGCTGCAGCAGCACTCAATAGCTGATTGCTACCTGACCTGCTCAGCACTGCCAGCTCACACCTGTGCCAAGCAGACTGGGACAGGCAGATGTGACAGCAGCAGCAGAATTGGATTAGAGCTTTGCACAGATCCTTACTGGTCTTATTTGGATCTCTGTGCAGGACAAAACATGAGAAAACAGAGTGAGACATTAGGAAACACCTTGGAGTTCTGACCCTGGGAATTGGGACTCAAAGCTGCACTTGTGGTTGTCACTGGGCAGCAGCAAATAATTCTGTGCCTTCCTTACAGTCTGCACCATCCAAAGGCCTTCATTACATACCTGGGAATTTGGAAAAATAAGCCTTTCTGTATTTGCTTCCATTCTCATCGTTCCAAAAGTGTGTGGGCTGACAGGGAATGGGCTTGGTGCAAACCAGCTCCCCACTTTCACCCCAAACTGGTTTTCCTGTTGACAAAAAAAGAGGAATTTTCCACATTTCTTTTCTGTGAATAACAGAGTAACAAAGCAAAGGGCAGCTACACTTTTAAAGTTAAGATCATTCTAGCTACAGTCTTTTCAAAGTGTGCACAGTATTTTGGATCATAGTTACCTTCATCATTCCATGCTTCCACAGCCATTCCAAGATTTCTGGCCTGAATTTCTCCTTTGTAAACAGGAACTGTTACATTGTGACCCATGAAACATGAAATGATATCTGTTCCACCTACAACAAAATAAATCCATTTAGAATATACAGTATTTTTTGGAAAAAGCAAACCTGAAAACTACATAGGAGCTCTGGAACAGCCAACTGCCAACCTTTGCCAAAGGCTTCTGATCCACACTAAGCAGCATAGAACAAACAGCATTATCTAGGATGTTGTGACTTTTTTATTAAAAGGTTTTCTTCCTTACTTTATATGTCTTGTTATATGTGTATGCCTTTCATGCAGAACTATCCCTTAAGGCATAACTTTTCTCCTTTCAACTGCCTCTTTAATCTCATTTAAGGAAATTTCCATTTATGGGAGAGTGAAAATAAACAGGCCCTACTTTCCAGAATTCAGATATTTACAGAATTACTTAGAAATGTCTTCTTGTTTGTTTTCATTAGTTTAAATTAACCAGTCAGGCTATTCCACTCTGCATTTACTTAGCTTTTATACCTTATCAGCATGGGAGGAGGGGGAGCCAGGCCTTCAGGATGAACAGTTATCTTAAGAAAAATAGATACTGTCAAAGTGCTTACTTAACTGGAATATTTATAGTCTTTCTAGGACTTCATGGAAGAGAATTAAGACATAAATCAATCATGTTAGATCTTCTCAAAAATAGGCTTCTGCATTTGAGTCTATTAATGTCTGTAGTAGCAAGTTCTAGATTCAGCACTACCCTTACTGAGCCCAGAGTCTGAGAACTTCAGCAGCAGAATAGTTATATTTTAAAAATCAAACTGAGTTAAAAAGCCCTTTGAAAAAGTCAGTCCTTGCTCCAAAGCAAAATGAGGTTTGCTGTGGTGGACCTTACATGAGCAGAAGTTGCCTCAGCCAGCACTGCTCACAACAAGCTGGGCAGCATGGGGGCTTCATATTTCTCTAATTATATCATCTAAAAAAAAAAAAATCAGTCTGCAGTGCCAATTACTTGGCACAAAAGAACTGAAATGGGAACTTTCCAAGAGGTATTTTCTGCTAAAGTCAGCTATATGCAGAACAGTATGTTCTGTAGGTTAATAGACTCTTTGCTTGATTTCACCCTGCCACCCCTAAGGACAGCCAGTCAAAATAAATGATCATACTTAAAATCCAAACCATCCACCAAAGACACTTTGGAGTGCCTGAGTTTCATTATGGCACAGTGAATTATGCAGAAAAACCTCTGCACTAAAAAGACAGCTCATTCCAGTTTAACAGTAACCAATCCCAAATGATCCAAAGGCTCAAGCTTCCCAAACAAGCAGGAAGGAACTGCACAGGCAGCCAGAGAATTACTGAGATGCTGCAGCATAAAAGCCTCACCTGAAATGGATCCCAGGAGGACACTGCTTTTTATGTGTTTGTAGACATAATCATAGCTTTGAGATTTGAGAGGTGATCCTGTAGACAGGATGGTGTGGAGTGTTTGGAGATTGTGTGTTTCACCTGAAAAAGTAAAAGCAATGACACTGGTTAAGGCAGAATTTTCCCAAGTGTTTGGAACTATTTGTCACTACAACCCAGAATAATTACATAAAAGATTGTGACAAGATAGGGAGCCAGAACCAGGAGAGGAAAGGTAGGAGGCAGGACAGAAGAGATTCACCAGCTTTTTGAAGCTTACATGGTTTTAAATTTTTCTCTTCTAGCACAGCCAGCCACTTCGCACCCGTTCCAAGGATGGTGATCCTAGAGGGAAAAAAAGTTTACATGTTTTGCATATTTAAATATGCTAAGATTCTAAAGACCTGCAATTCCCACTGCAGTGAGCAGAGGCTGTTACACACTCTGTACGTGGATTAGACAAACAATGCAGCCTCTTAGAGCTTTCCAAGTGCAAGGCACATCCTTTTAAACTATCAAAATCAGTCAGATCAAATGTCACTGCTGCAGCTTTGAAACTTTTAACTCCATCTTTAAATATTAAGCAAAACTTTCCCATCTCACAAAGACATTCACTTTCATTTACAGGGATTTGTAACTGCAGAAGACTCCAAAGACATCACAAAATGTTA
This sequence comes from Anthoscopus minutus, assembly GCA_013399455.1. Classification (NCBI taxonomy): domain Eukaryota; kingdom Metazoa; phylum Chordata; class Aves; order Passeriformes; family Paridae; genus Anthoscopus; species Anthoscopus minutus. The sequence goes on along the minus strand of VWYI01046394.1, from coordinate 889,060 downwards.
TAATGTTTACTTTTTTAGTGAGCCATAATTTTCCAAGAGTGCCTTGGTAGAGTGTTACACAGAAAAACTTTGCCATTTCAGGACACAGTTTGACAAAAAATTACTTTACTCTGGGACAGCAACCAGTGATTTTCTGCAGATACCTGTCCAGCTTGCAGTGCTGAAAGGCTGAGCTGCTCATGCCTAAATGAACAGGAAACTTGGCCCAACTGAACAATTCAATCCTGCCCTTGCAAAGTGTATTTTATTTAGAGCTCTTCAATACAACAGAATTAAAACTTGAAACAAAGGCTGTGCTTCTTCCATCTGTCAATGGAAGTGCCAGTTTAATGCTCCTGCTGACATTCAGGAAATCCTCTTATCTGGCTTCTGTTGATTCATTTTACACTTCAGCAATAAACTCACTGAAGAAAATGCAGAGATAGATGAGGATAAGAGACACAGTCTGAGTGCACAGAGCATGAGCAATACCAACACCAGCAGAGCTTAAGTAAGATCCTGCCAGGCTGGGTTTTCCTCCACAGGCAGAATGGGAGGCAGGACACTGTTCTAGGCAAGGAGAAGGGAATATTTCAACACTCCCAAAAGGGGATCTCTGCCATGCTGGTGGAAGATTCCCCTCAGGTAGGAACAGGCTCCTTGCACAAACACATCAGTGCACAGAGCAATTTATCAGGCACACGAGAAGGGCACCAGAGAGGCAGAGAATGGTTTGGACTGGAAGGAACCTTAAAAACCATCTAGTTCCACCCCCTGCCATAAGCAAGGAACCTCCCACCACGAGAGCCCCCAGCCCAGTGCTCCTCAGCTCCCCTGTACCTCAACCAAGTGAACTATTTTTACTCTTGTGTAACATCTCACTTTCCTTCCATGCCTCAAACCAGTGCTTATTTTACATTAGAATACAAAATGCTTCTCTATTTTAAGCTCTTTGACACTTCCTCTACAGCACATGTAGAGCCAAATCTCCCTTTATTTCCTTCCAAATGCTGCATAACTGCATTTAGTCACCATCCACCAATTCCCTTGCACAGATCATTAATGGATGTCCACTTGAGTCATTCTTGCCACGCAGGAGGAGATATCCTGATGATACCCTGAGAATATGCTCTCTGAAGGAAAAGTGTGGTGGCATCTTCAGAGAATAAGGTAATCTTCACATGTTGGAGCCCTTTTTTTTTTAACATATTTAACATATGAGTGAGCTGGGAACAGACTGCATGATGAAGTACCACCCAGATGGCCACCGCTTTTAGCGCCAGATTACAAAAGTGAGACATGCAGACACATTTACTTCACTTGCTTTTGGCATGTGGAAACAATACTTAAAAATAAGCTGGGTTGTTTCTCAATTCTCTTTTTTTTTTTTTTCTCTCCTGTTGTTCTACCAGGGTTTCTTTGTTGGGGAGGGGGTAAAGCATGGCAGAAGTTTGTGGGTTTCTTTTGTGTCTTTTTTTTTTTTTTACTGGAAGCATTTTGACTTGGCATTAAGCTTCAGTTATAATAACCAGAGACAAAATGTCAGTCTTTAAATATTACATGTCACAAAAGACAGTGAAGTTTTAATTATTAATCATGCAGAGTCAGAAAGTGAATCTTTTGTCATCTACTTTCCACCACAAACAATTTTAATTACCAATTAAAAATGACACTCGTTTTACTGGTAATAAAATTCAAATTTACTCCTTACATGCAGCTGGAAAAATAGGAAAGTTACAAAATAAAATCTAAAAAAAAAGTTTAACAAAGTGTACAAAGCTAAATGCAGTTACAGGGTTTTACAGCTGTTTATCTGCTACCTGCCATTTCTCTAAGCTTCAAGGAAGGGTGCTGTGAGCATTTTCAAGCACAAAAAAATAGCATAAAACTATTACTGAGAAGCTTATCAGCATGAATTAGGCATTATAGATTAAAAAGCAAAATATGAAAATATAAGCAACCCTGCTGAGCCTTTCCAGTCAATTTATGTCTTTAAGTCAAAGTTCTATATTAAAATCTTAAGTTGAGCTGCTTGAAAAAAGAATTCTTATTTACTAAGTTCTGAGTGTGCTGAGAAATTACTCTTCAGATTGCTCCCAATTACTGCCTTTTGAAAAGGCTGCTCTTGACAACTATTGAACCAAAAGTCTTTGTTTGCCTGGAATTCTAATACCTGACTCCAATTTGAAACAATCAGCTCTTTGTCTCTCCTCCTCTCTCAGAAAATATTTTAGTACAAATTTTTAAAAGCAGTTCCACCCAAGGCTGAGCCAGAAGATAATCTGTGTCATGCTGTGCACGAATTCCTGACCAAGAGAACTCCACCTTCAGTGAGGTTGCTTGTGGCACTGTGACAGGAGCCAATGCCACCACCCTTTCTCTGACCCTGGGTACATACCCTAGTCTGTCAGTCAGGTCCCAGAGCACATTTGGTGAAGGAATTAGAGGAGATCCATCATACAAGACCACTGAAGCTCCTGTAGCAAGCGCAGACACCAGCCAATTCCACATCATCCAGCCAGTCTGGAGGAAAGAAGAAACCCCCAGGAGTTTGTCACTGCCTGCAGTCCTGGCAGCCCCAGCACAGCTGGGTGCTGGCACAGACATTATTTCACCTGATTTTTTTTTTTTTAAACTCAGATGGGACAATCCCTTGCAGTAAAAATATTGAACACACAAAGTGTATTTGTGGATTTGTATGAAAAGTTGCCCCATCTTCACAGGAAAAACAGGAGCTACAGGCAACTCTGAAAGGATGCACTGGTGCAGATTTGGGCAGAAGCTGGACCAGAGCATGATCCCTGTCCCTGCCCTCATGCAAGAGATGCCACCTTCCCCCTCCACTTCCCTTGCCTGAAGTTTTTCTGCTGTTAAAGCCACACCACTGATTTTCTCTGGTCACATCAGCAAGTGAGCCTGAAGCTCTGCTCATCCTCTCACCTGTCCCAGGCCTGCATCAGCTGCATGTTCCTGATGGATGCTCATCTGGCTGATCCCTACAAACACCTAATGAGATGGGGATCCCATGCCTCCCTGCACACACAGCTTGAAAGCATGAGCAGGAGACAGGACAACTTTGAGACAAGGCAATTACCATGATCCCTCCATGGAGATATTGCAAACTGACTAGTCATGTTGAAGTTCAGAAGGGAACTCATGAGGAAAGACATCAGCCTTCTCAAACTGCTACAGTCACAGAGGACTTAGGAAGCTTTTTTCTTTATCACAGCATTAGGAAAAACACCCTCCCACCACCTAACTGGATGAGGTTTACCCCCTTCCCTTATCAAGCTTAGAGCTGGGCAGCTTCTTTCCTCACAGCCAAAACAGAGACATAACAAATTCTCATTTGCAGTATGACCTAGCCCTGCAGGAAGGTGGAATCTGATTTGTAGGTGATATTGATGAGGCAGCTTGATCAATAAACCTGAGACTAAAAATCAATCCATTTTCCTCACCAGTTAGGTCAGAAACATTTAACATGGGTTTGACCTTTCATCAGAAAGGTTCCTGTTGAATTTTATTATTCCACCTGATTTTTTTTTTTAAAAAACTCAGATAGGACAATCCCTTGCAGTAAAAAAATTCAACACACAAAGAAGTGTACTTGTGGATTTGTGTGAAAAGTTGCCCCCTCTTTACAGGAAAAAGATGTTACAGAGTTTTTAGAAAGGCCTTAAGCCCCACTTGCCGTTGTGTAGTACATGATCACATCACTGCTGCTCATGTTGCCATGAAGAATGTGCTCCTTCAGGTGCTGGATTAAGGTACCCTGCAAAAAGAGGAAAAGGAAAACACAAGATCATATAAATGAACAGCAAAACTCTCACAGCACATTAAGACTTAAAAAACACTAACACAGTCAATGGCTTGCAGGATGTACTCCAGGATTAAAGCAAGTATTTCCTTTAACTACAACTGAACTAAATCCCAGGGCCCATCTAACAGCAGCAGCAATTGCATTCTCCATTTTCTCACATAACTTTTCAGCCTCTCTCATTAGACCTCAGCAATTCCCACTGCACATCACTTTCAATCCATGGAATAAACAACTCCCTTCCCTTCCAGCTCCACACAGCCATCAGATTTGCAGAGCACTTCATGCAGACCCTAATTTTAACAGCAGGTTTCAGCAGTCAAATTTTGCAAGAGAAGCCCTTTGACAGTTTCTTTTTCAGTTTATTTGGGCAATGGAAGGAGTGAAGGACTGAGAGCTGCCATAAACTGCAGCAGCTGTTAAACATTAGCACCATGTGTCCAAATTATCTTATCTATTGACATCTAGGAGACAAAAGACCTGACACTACAGATCTCTTTAAACACTGGAGTGGCTAGAAATGTGAAATGTCTCACTGCTCAGAGCATCAAATAATGTCCTGAAATGTATTGCTTCCTTTTGTTGGAAATGCTGCTAAACCACCTTCCTGATCATTAAAGCAAAACTCACTAGGATAAATAAATTTACAGACTACTTCATTAAGTCACTTCACTGCAGTGTCAAATTAATGTAGCCAATGTTAAAATAAAAAATGGTTTTTGCATTTATGCAAGGAGTCACAGTGAAACTATTAAGAGCCTCATAAGCATGAAACAAGATTTACACCGAAAGAAAAGAGATTACAGATAAACATTCAAAATGAAAAAGGAGAGTCATAAAACTGGCACATGCTTGGGGAGAAAAAGCCGAAAACATTAAATAAAAATAAAGGAGTAAATCTTATTTTCATTTTAGTGCTCAAAGGAAGCAGCTCTGAATTCACCTGCTGCTGTTGGAGCACTCTCAGCTGTCACAAGGCTGCCATCTAGCCACAGCTGCCATCTCCTACAGCCCAAAAATCACCCAAAAAATCAGGGTTTAGAAACACTGTGTCGAACTGAATCGGCAAGGTTGCCAAAAGAATTGCAGGTGTTTACATAAGTACTGCATTTATAGAGGAAAGCACATTGCCCCTGCAGGGGATCCTGAAAGAGCCACACAAAACAGCAAAATTAAAAGTCATGTTCAATTAAAATAAATACTGGTTTTCTCTTTCCTTCCTTTAGTTTTTGCTACTTCACAGTTTTAGAACCAAAAGGGGATTTTTAACAATGGTTTCAGGCACAGGCTATTTCCCTGCAAAACCTGGTACACCTCAGGCTGGAAACAAAAGGACTCTGGAACAAGGCAGAGCTGCTCTAAGCTCACCGCCCAAAATGCTCTCAAGTTCATTTATAGGACTCATTTATTTATAGGACTTTCACAGCCCCCAGATACACCCCAAGCATTTCTCAGTTCACAGCAGATCTGGCAGCTGATAGAAATCACTGGTTCTGCTGGTTCTGCTCTCCTGGGGACCCACACGGGGCTGGTGCAGCACTGAACATCTGGAGGGCGAGAAGCAGCAGGCACAGCTGGTGCTGAGCCCCTCCTGGGCCCAGTGCTGAGCACCTCCACAGCTGAGAGGGCCAGAGCAGCTCCCCAGGGCTGGGCTGAGAGCAGCAGAGCTCTCCAGTGCTGCTCAGCAAAGGCTGAGCATGAAACAGCCTCAGTGATTTGCCTGCAGCTACACGAGGAATCCGCAGCAGCGTCAAGAGGTTTAAGCTCAAGCCTTGCAAGTCCTTGAGATGGACAGACATGAACTGAAGAGGATTTTTACCTCAAAATTCCCTCCTTAGATAGATGGGGGTATGGAATAACTGGGAAGGGGGCCTGATATCAATGAGGCAAGGAGCAATGTTTTCAGGACTGAAGAATAATGATTACTAATGTCTTTTTGCAGCACACCCAACTGGTCAAAATCACTCAGCTTTGCTTCCAGGATAAAAAAAAAAAAGCCTATTCCTCTGAGCCACTATTTTTTAAATCATCTCCCATGATCCGGCTTCATTTTCTTTATTTATGCCATTTCACTGTGTAGTAAGAAAACAGACCAGAAACATACTGCAGAACTGGATAAACTGAGTTGTGAATTTAAAGTAAGCTGCCTATTGGCATCTAAAATCAGTACTGTAACAAACTAGCATTGGAGCATACTATAAATAAGCAATAATTGAAATGTCTTCAAAATATAATCTCTTCTTGCTGTTTTCATACTAGAAACATACTTGATTTAAACTAAGGCTACAAAATAAAACAAAGACAGTAGGCTAATTCTGCTTTTTTAAAAATCAAATCAATGCAAATCATCCCATTAATTCCAGTGGAAACAATATTAAGCCTAGAACAAACAGACAAACCCAATAAAGTGTGTAAAAGACATCTAAGAATTCATTTGCATGGACTTTGGAGGGCCTATTCAAACACTGAGGTCTCTAATGTAACCACCATTTGCTTTTTGGCCAGATGTGTTGGCACCAGAAGAAAAATCATTCTGCACCACAGCTCCAGAGCTGCTCAGTGGGAACAGAGTCCTCACAAACAACAGATCTTATTCATCCATCCATCCATTCCCTGCTCTCCTTCCCAGCAAGGATGAGTGCTCTGGACCTAAACTCTAAGGTAGCTCTGTACAAGATTCAGCTGGAGAGCAGAGCCATAATTCAGGGCAAGCTAACACAGGTAATGTGGGAAAAGAAATAACTTTGCAAAAGAAAAGTCTAATTTTCTGATCTATAGCTATTTTTCATCTCTGTTTATCACCCATCACCAAACAAAACACCTGCCCTATTTTGGCTAATCCACCTCTGCAGGTATTTAACCAGTCTAAAGCCAGAAGAGCTTCAAAAGAGCTGTCAAACTTCAAAACCCACCTCCTTTCTTCTTCACAAACATTGGATTTGTGTCCCAAAGGGACCATTCTGTACCTCACATGCTGCCTGGTATGATCTCCTAGCAAATGATAAGATAGAGAGTGTTTACAGGCAACAGGGGATTTGTCTGTGGGCAAATCCTCCAGTCCCTGCCATCAAAGAGAGGCAAGAACACACAAACTGGGGGCACAGCATCAAAGGATCCTGACCTCAGGCCACCCAGCCCTGCAGGATGCTCATCCTGACTCACAGAGCAAACAGCAGAAATGAGGGACTCAGGCTGAAAGTTGTGCAGTTCCATTCATACACATTGGTACAAATGCTCTAGACAACACATCCTGCCTGCCTTAAATGGGGAAAAAAACCTGCCTTCTACTAAGGATTATAGCAGAATTAAAGTTTTAACGCTGCTGCATTCACTTCCTGTGGTTTAAGAGCTTTAGAACATCAACAGCAAGTGGAAAGCACGTGGGCAAGGATCATTCTGGCACCAATATCAGATATTATCTTTAGCCACAAGAAGACACTGCCTCAAGCAGTCTCCATACAACACAAAACCTACACTCAAGGTGATTCCAGCTCTGTCTTCTTCCTTAAAGGATTGATGAGGATGGCATACTCTAAACCAATACACATGAAGTAATGTTCAAGGTCAAAAATTACCCAGATATTAAAAACTGCAAGCTCCCTATGGGCCTCAAGTTAACAATGTCCAAAAATCAGTTGCAAACACCCAATTCAAGTTCTTTGGCTTTTCTTCTTCAATTATTAGTCAGGCCACTTCTGCTGCTGCTTTTGTGAATGACACTTGCTCCCAGGAAACACCTGGAATCTGAAAGGCCTCCACACTAATTTCTAAACCAAAGTATTTTATATCCTTTCCAATCCATACTTGCTTTCAAATAGCCACTAACAAATAAAAAGGTTCACTGTCAAGTTACTGAAAAACTGTCAGCAATCAATTCTTCCTTAAAATACATCACAGTGTGATGCTGTTAAAGGAAAAATGTAAGCTAAGCAGTTAAGCACAGCCAGTGCAGCTCCAGGAGGGAGGACATACCCCTGCTGAGTGAACCATGCATTTTGGTGCCCCTGTGGTGCCTGAGGAATACATGATAAAGAGAGGATGGTTGAAAGGCAGCTGCTCAAACTCCAGCTGGGGAGGCTGGTCTCCTTTCCCAGTGGCAAGGAAGTCTTCTAAAAAGACACTGCATAAGAAGGAGGGGGGAAAAAAAAACAACATTTCAAAACTTTCTGAAAGCGTTCCCCCAGCCCTTGTGTAAGATCCCCTCTGTACCCAGCAGTGCTCTCATTACCTGTTTGGAATCTTAGAAATATCTATTGCTTCTCTTGAAGATACATAAGGAATCACCACCACTTTTTTTAGGTCTGGAAGCCCTGGAAGAAGGAAGAAAACAATTATTTGCTACATTCCATTACATAAGCAAGCTTTTCTGCCTGATTGAATCATACAGTGTAATGCACTAAGTAACAGAAGTAGTTCTGAAGCACTGTGTATTGAAACCCCAGAGGGCTGAACTGTTACCCAGGATGTAATTTTCTCAATGCTGCCAGCCTTTTATGTGTAGATGTGCAGCTTTAGGGCTGTAATACCTCCCCATTTGTCTTCAGCAGCCCTTTTTCTTGAGCTTAAAAACATCATCATCATCAGCCCCTGCTCCCCTGCTTCTACTGTTGGCCAATTTCTGATGAACTATTAAAGTTAAGGAAGCAGAAGGCTTAAAATTACAGAAAAGACCATTCAGTTTTTACCCAAATCTCTTCTGAAAAGCTCAGTGGCCATTGTAAAGAAGGAAGGACAGCAAGAAGCAGTGGCAGTGCAGCCTCTGAGTGCTCACAGAGCCACAGGTGGGATGCAGTGAAATACCTTTCACCACCCTCAGCAGCTTTTCCAAGTGGTTGTGTTGTTTGCCATTGTATATAACAGCTTCCACAGAGAAGATGAGCTTAGGCTGAATTTGGGAAAATCTGTCCAGTACACCCTAAGGATAAAGAAGAAAGTGTGTTAAAAATGTGAAATTAACTGCTACAGTAAGAAATTTCAAAACAAGAAAGGATTAAGGACAAGAATTAACAGGAGAATTGTTAAAAGACTGCCTGCTTGTCTTTCACTCACACAAGATCTCTGAAGCACAACAGGTTTGTTACAACCCATTTCATGAGCCCCAAACAGATCAACCAATGATAAAGCCCCCACGGATCACAGAACATCCTTTACAGAAAGGCCAAGCTCACAAAGCTCTGAACAGCTAAAAAATCACCTTGCAAGTCAGATCAGACTTAAGTAAAGAGGACAAAGCAGGTGTGATGTGAGCAGGAATTGGGCTGTCCATGAAGGGGCACAGGATGATGTCCTGCAGCTGCACCTGCAGGAAGGAGCCCCATGCTGCTGTGAGAGCACCAGGGCTGGGGGGAACAAACACCAGCCTTGGGGGAGATGCATTTATGTGGTGAGGTGGCCCCTAGACAAACTGGCAGCTTTGTTCTCCCACCATTAACAAAGGAAACCTTGCCACTGGTTTTTAGCAAAATAAATTGATTTTGAACACACACAGACTACCAACAAAAGATACCACAGCTCCTTTAGAATCTCTGCAGCACAACACATTCAAATGCTAAATTTTCAGGTGTCTCCTCCAGCTTACACTGTGTTCAGGAATTTACCACAGCTATCATCCTATTTGAGATTAAAATCCTTCTGGCATTTACTTTTTTCCATGTACACTGCATGCAGCAGCCTACCAGAAATGGATCTTTTTGTATTCAACAGCAAGAAGCAAATCCTTTCAATAAAAGCTCTCAGCACACTGATGTTCAAATCTCTCTAGCTCCATTACTTGAAGCATTAAGAACTACAAGATTACAGAATACTGTAAATTGTCAGCTAAGTGTTCAAGAACAATCTCCTAAATCATGTTGCAGAAATCAGACTTGAGTCATCTGCTCATTCTTCCCAGCATTCTTTATTCTTCTGTTTTCTATTTTGCCCTCTACATTGCAGCCAAAATGAGAAACAAATTATTACCAAATCAGAAGATGAAAGCAAAAACATCACAATCAACTCATCTCTTTTAAATTCCTTTCCAAGCTGGGCTGCTCAGCATTGCAAAAAAATCTGCTGCAAAAGGCCAGGAGTCCAGTCCTGACAATTTCTCCATGCTGTCTCCTCAGGAAACCACAAGTAAGGTATAGGGATATGGCTAAACAAATGTATTAGCTGAGAATGCCACTTAACAGCTTTCCCTCCTACCAAAGATGTATTTCCTTTTCCCTGCTCACATGGTGAGAAAATACAGTGACAATGTACAGAGATGCATATTCATCAATTACTTTAAAACAAAAAATCACCAGAATCTGTTCTGGTGACGGAAGAAGTTTCCAAGAAGCCCCTAGTGTGCTACCTAACAAACTCAGAAATGGAGATTTAATTAATACATAACAGTTACTCTCCAAGGGAGAGTAAAAGGAAGCCAAAATTCCTGTTTCTTTGGTATATTCTCCTACCTCTCCCTCTGTACCATTTCCCAAGAACAGACCAAGCAGCCACACCCATGCTGGGTGCATTTATAGTTGTGTACAGACCCTCATGCTGAATGCAGAGCACACACATCCCATTTCCATGCTGCCTGATGTTTAAAAATTAAGACAAATGAGCACTAAGGATGTTCTAAAGGGAAGAATCAAATCTGAAGAGAAGTGTGAATCAGAAGCAGAGATGGCTCCATTTCTCAGGGTCCTACCAAATCTGCTAACACACCCAGTTAGATTCATTAGCACTGGCAGGACCAAATCCCACAGGGCAGTCTGATATGATACAAAGGCAATACAAACAGATGGAACATGTAATTGCTGCACTGGAACTTTAATCCAACCAGACAGCTCAGCAAGGAATTCCTTCCATAAAAAGCTCAGGTGTAGCAGATATGGCTTGTTCTATTCCATGAGCCTCCAGTCCAGTCCAAAAAATTGTGCAGGCTCCCACAAATGGAGCTGCACTGAGCTCATCAAAGGCTCCTCACCCAGCTCTAGGAGCAGAGCTTCTTTATAAGCTTATAAACCCAACCATTTCTCATGCACAGGCCACCACTTGCCCATTAATTTATGGAAATGGATAGCAGGGAGTAGAGAGATGAGGCAGCAGCTGCCAAGAGTGGCGTTGTGCGTGGGAGGCAGCTCGGTGGTTCTCTGACAGCAGACTTCCTCAAGGCTTGAAGCCTTTAGAGGGATGGCATTCAGAGCCTGCAGTGTGTAGGCAGCTCTGAGGAGTGACATTTCTGAGCTTCACAAAACACATACACACAATTGGACTTCAAATGTTGAAAATGCTGCACTATTTCTTCCAAGCACAAAAATCTTCGTTTGTATTAACAGGACTAATGTGACTTTACAAAAGGAGGAATAGCTTTTCCTCAGGGTGGAAGCCAATGTCTCTGAGGGCCTCTGATGGATCTACCTCAGGATTTTAGGATTTGAATTCATGCCAACACATGCTGCCAAAAGAAAAGAAATTATATTGATGGCACTGCAGCTGCAAGGCCGAGTTTCATTAAAAAGCTATCACAAAAAACAAAGCTGGGCACACCAACAAGGACAGAAAACATACCAGTCCTTTGTAAAGCAAGTTAAGTGAACAATTTTCCCCCAGATAAGAGATCGAATCACATTGCACTGAAAATACTCCATACCATCATTTTCTGAGCAAGCAGAAAATATTTGTAGAACAGATTGATCATTACATGCTGTAATGATTTTTTTAATCATTTTTATCCCAATGATACACCCTCAAGTATAAGAACGTGGAATATTGCTGCCCTCTAGTGCAAATCCAGGAATGATTATTCCATACATTTTCCCAGCCACTGGCGTTAAACACAGAAATTGAAGCTTTTATCTAAAAGCATTGTTCTCTGCACTGTGCAAATCAAAACCACTACATTTTTCATATGTAAACTTTTAGATAGAAGAAAGGTTCAACACCTCCCTTAGAAGTGATTTAGATCTGTTGCTGATGCAGGCTAAAAACTTTCCAAACAAAGCAGAATACATTCCCAAAGCTTCTGTGGCACATCTGTTCAGATGTCATAATCTCACACACAGCATTTATTTCTACACTAAAAGAGTTAACCAGGTTAGTGATATTAGTATGAAATTCCTCACTGGTGGCAAATAAAGCCTCATGGAAAAGACCAAGCAGGGTGGTGCTGAGTTCACCCTGACAGGAGGCAAAGGATGAGACAACTTAGGCAAAGAAATTGCAGTGTGGAAATCGGAGTGTGGCTAAGCAACCTGGGGCAGGATTTGGGAAGAAGAGCCAAGACTTAGACAACTCTGTTGCACTGCTGTTCATTTGCATATTTAATCTAATAAAAGCTCACCAAGACCATGGAATCCAACTGAAAATAACCCAACAGTGAGTAGCTAAAGCCACTCAAAGCACCAAGCTGCAAATCAGTAGTGACAACCGAAAGCGAGCGGGTTTGCGCAGTTGGAGGCAGCTGGAAAAGCTCCAGAGTGCCAGGGCTGTGCCAGGAGGTGGCAGCAAGGGAAGGGAACAGAATCCATCTGCCACCTGAACTCACCACCCTCACCTCGGTCTGGGACACAGCCAGGGCTGCTCTGCACAGGCACTGAGGCTACTCACGTTAATGCCAAAGTCTGGGGATGTGGAGCTCCAGATGGCACCAATGCTTGCAGCAGCCAGCATTGCTTCCACTGCGTGGATGCTGTTGGGCAAGTAACCTAGAGCAGAGGTGGAATGGTTAGGGATGGAACAACACTAAAAAAAACAACTATATCATATATGCAGTAAGCAGGTTTTAAAAATGCAAAATCCTAGACTGAAGCAGGCTTTAACGTTTTTCACACAATCAATGTCGTACCTTAAAGCCAAATCAGTTACACAAGGCATTAGTATTGATAAAAATATTTGTATCAGGGCTTTTATCTACAATATTACTCCAAATTTACTAATGTTCCTGCTTAATTAATAAGCCTTTCAGGATACGAGGGTACCACACTGAATAAAGTAACTGGGAGAGAAAATTAGTGGATTGATTAGATTACACAGAGACTTAGAATACAGCAGCTTGCAGGGGAACAGAACAAGACTGTAGGAACAGCCACCAAAGAAAGAGCCAGTATCTGTAAGGAAATATTATGAATAGCTCAAGAGCAGAGATTCAGCTTCACAAAGCTAAACATTGTCTGGTAGACACTGCCAGAATCTTAAACACAAACAAGCAAAACCAGCGTCTCAGCTGATAAGGGAGTAACAGAGTGGGACAAGCCCTGGAACATTCCCACACAAATGTGGCTCTTCGGGTTTCTCTCATTAGCTTGCAGCAAGATTTCAAGATTCAAATTCAATTTATCACGACATACAGAATAAATTAATGTCAAGAAAGTCAGATTTTAGTTTCAGTGAGCTCAATTCCAGCAACTCTCCAGCAGATGCTAGGTGGCTGAGTCTGACTGCACTGCTCAGAACCCAGCCCACAAATGAAAACTTGCAACTGGAATTCACAAACTACAGGGAGGTGGATCAGAGATCTGGAGTTTTAGATCACCTTTCTTAAGCAACCAAAAGGTTGTCCAAGTACTTTTAAAAAACACAGGATGGGCCTAATTGCAGTACTCTGACATCTAATTAAAATTCTATATTTGAAAGCAAAACTTAAAAATGCTTTCCAACCTGCTCAACAGCAGCAGTGGGCACAGATTTTGGACTGCAGTATCTACAGACAGCAAACACTCATCAGTGCCAGGCACTTCTCAAAGAAGGATTATTTGTGGATGCACATTTCAGGGCAGGAACTAAGATCATAGATCTTAATTACCAAGTAGGAAGGTACCAAGATGGATTTTTCTGAGGTTTTTGTACATTGCTGGAAAAAAAAATCCATCCTTTTTCAACTTTTTACAAAGTGCACTTAATTTTAAAGTCTTAGACTAATATTCTTCCTCATTCAAAAACCAGTGACATCAGTTTCAGTTACTTAAATCAGTGGTGCCACTGCAGTTACTGAAAGCTGCTGTGCTTTTGGGAGTAGTAACTTTTAAAACAGAATTATGACTTAAACCCAACAATTTCTGGAAAACACACAGCTGTGAATAAAAGCCTCAAGCCATGTTAAGATATGAAGTACTCCCTAGAACTGCCTACAGCTTACAGTGGTTTGTTCAGTGAAGTTCTTAAGCACATAAAGTGCAGCAAAAGCTCATACCCAGAAAAGCATTAGTTATTTTGCTTTTTTTCCCTTGGGGTCAAGGTTTATACAAGGCACAGTATCCCAAAATCTCAGTGATTTTTCTTGTAAGACAAATATTCCTCCCTACATAACTTGAAATATATGACCCAGAACAGACCATTTTGAGTGACAAAAGCAGTTCTTTAATTGATGCCAAGTATTTCCACTGAGCATTTCTTGGATGGGAGCACAAGGAAAACACAAAGATCTCTCCCTGTGCTTTGGAGCACTTGTTACTTTGCCACAGCTTACAAGCTTCATTTCTGTTCTAAGCAATTCTCCTTTTCACCACTCCACACAAAAGCCCTTAAGGCAAGATCACAGATCTCTGCTGATTATTGTGAGCCAGACAATTAAATCATTACTTTCATTTGTCAGCTGGCTTTGAGGTGGTGGTTGAATTTGGGAGGATACCAGCCAAAAATGCCCAGAGGTACAAAACATGCACAGCAACTGACTCTGCATTTCTGTGTCTTCACCTGATCCCAGAAGCTTTGCTGCTCTCTGGGATCTCACAGATTTGTCCCAACACCACCACAAATAAAAATTATGTGTCTGTTCTGGCTGAAGAGCCTCCAAACAGCAGCATAAGAACTCATGTTCCTTTTCTCTCAACAGCTAAATGACACAAACTGCTTCTCCTGCCAGTCTTTCAAATTACAACTGGGTTCTCATTTAGAAGTAAGTAAAATTAACTTTTTTCTTCCTCCCACATCTGAGTTTCTCAGGCTGATCACAACTGCCTTGCATACAAAGCTCCCTGCATTTGGCTGTGCCCCTGGAGATCCCAGCACACTCCTCAGTGGGCTGACACAGGTCCCCAGTGTCTCAAACTGGAGAAACAGGAATGTTCCTGACAAAGAGGATGAAAAAGGCAACTTCTTTAGCTGGATTAACATCAGGCAGGAGTCACAGAGCACTGACCTAGGTATAAAAGCTCTGTATTATGGAGGAATAATGGTACTGCTGATTTAAATATTTATCATGTTTGCTCATATATTTAACTAGAGCCTCCATGTTCCTTAATATTTCAGCTAAGGATCAAAAGTAGAATTTGTCAGCATGGGAGAGGCTACAGAAGGTATTTATCTCTGCATCTTCTCTTACCCCTCTCTTGAAGGTGGCAGGAATGGTGGAAACTACCTTCTGTTACTAGAAAGAAAGGGATCTTCCCACTTTGGGTGAACTAAAAAGCAATTGAATAAAACAAAACACAGGAGCTGGGAACTCATCAAGCAGGAATATAAGAGTATGACACACAAGGGTCCCAGCAGCACTCCTTCTTACTTATAAAAATGTATACAGCCTCCATAAAAACAGAGAAATGAAAGCTTTACCTGACATAAAACCTGTGAAATCTCTAAGCAGGACAAGTGGCATTTTAAAAACACTGTCTGGATTTTTTATAAGAGGCACTTACAGCCTGATCTGCTCAGGACTAAGTGCATCAGCATTTTCTGTCAGTTGCTATTTGCTTAATCTTGCTAAGATTACACTTACATGTGCTCATTTACACTGCAGCACTTTACCAACAGGATAGGCAAAAACTGTAGTCCAAGAATTGGATATAATTATGCTGAAAATTATGGCAAAAGTCTGGTTTCTCAGAGTGCTAAGAACACATTCCATGCAAGCACCTAGTGCATTCATAAAGTTTAATACAAGTTTCTCTTGGAAAAAGAGGCACCCAAACATTCAATTATGTGCATGGAGGGGAAAAAAAAAATCATTAATTGAACAGGAACTTTGCATCAAAGGTTTTGTCTGGGCCTTGAGAGAACACATCAGGAAGAAGGAAAATAGGGAGCAACAACTCAAATATCTCCTCAATATCTTATATTATTGAACTACACCAGCTCTGAAACAGAAGAGAATTCAGAGACCAGACTCCCATCTCCCCTTTCAGCATTTCACACTCCTGTAGGACTTGCAAGTGGCCACCCTGCCTAACATCACTGTGGCCTGAAACTATCAGTCCCCCACTAATCTTCTTACAAAGCTAGCTTTAAACCCACGTAAGCAACCAAGGCTAATACAGTTGCTCTAGATAAAATCCC
The DNA here is from genome assembly GCA_013399455.1 of Anthoscopus minutus. Classification (NCBI taxonomy): domain Eukaryota; kingdom Metazoa; phylum Chordata; class Aves; order Passeriformes; family Paridae; genus Anthoscopus; species Anthoscopus minutus. The sequence continues at coordinate 873,027 of VWYI01046394.1, read as the reverse complement.
AGCTTTAGACAATGGAATTCATGGATGTTTTGTTGAGGATGTTTCTGTGTGAATGCATGGGGAAGATCAGATTGTCTTTAACTGCTGAATTGTAACAGAGCAAAGCTGGCTACTGGGATAGAGTAGAAGCAACCTATCCAGAGAGGAGAAACATTCTCCCAGTTGTATTTTATTCTTATTTTAGTCATTGTTGTTGGCCAGTGGGAGACCAGGAGCACCTCACATGTGGATGTGGGCAGCCTGCAGTAGGTATTCTGTGCCTCTCCCAACTGTTCAAGCATCACTGACAGTACTGCAAGACATCTTTAGAGGAAGAAATATGTTTCACAACACATCTGCCTCAATTATGTTCACTATTAAGTGTTCTCAGTGATGGAAAGGGAAGACTGGAATGAAATCAAGCTGAGAAAGTGCTGACACCACTGCCTGTCCACCCACACTCACCCACCTCCAGCTTCAACATGCTATTACTGTCATGATGCAACCATAAATTGTATTGAACAAACTAGGGGGTATGTTAAGTATAATGAGAAGTTAAAGCACTCTTGTCTTAGAGGCAGCAAAGCATGGAGATGAAATTCACAGCAAAACAACAGCAAGTCTCATGTGTAATCCTAACAGCTCAGATTTTAAGAGCAAGTGTCAACAAAGGGTGTCAGAACCTGACAGCATGACTACATGCTAGGCAGCTGTAATGAAGTTCATAGAATATCTCCTTTCTATTTAAAAACTGATTTTTCAGAAGCAGTAGAAGCATGCTCTGTGCTACTACTATGAACTACAATGAGAATTGCCTTTCCCTCTGCCATCTGCTTTAAGTTGTGGGACAAATTACATCCCCGTGGATTCTGGCAAGTTTTGGAGAGCCTGATTTTTGATACCAGAAGTGGGTGTAGGTCTCCAGCTTCCCCACACAACACTTAATGTCTCTTCCCCAACACAGCCTCTGACTGCAATGTCACAGTTGAGCTCTTCCAATGATTGCCAATATCCTCTGGCATAGCAGAGAAACATAGGAAAGAAGTTGAGACCTCATAGAAGTATCTAAAGTGACTTTTTAACAGCTCAAAAAGGTATCAACAATGCTTTTTAATTTAAATGAGAGGTAAGTCAGCCACCAAAACAAGAAAAATTCAAAAATCAGCCAGCCTGCAATCCTAAACAAGACAGTCATTAAATTAAAGGAACTGTTATTAAAATAGTAATAACATTATTAGCAGCACAGGCTACAGCTGTATTTCAAGACCATGTTTTCTCCAGCCAGAGCACATTTTCCCCTCTGTTGATGCTCAAGAAATGGTTAGATAGGTTGAAAACTGAGAAAATGAGAGCATCTCCATCTTCATTCAGACAAACCTTCTCAGCTTCACTGTATGGTTCATACCTAATTAAGGATTTAGATCTAATTCTGTCTTAAAATCCAAGCCACCAGCTGTGATAATTTCATGTCTGGCTGCCAGTTCCAGAGCATACCCATACCATATGCAAGAAATAAGCTCTACTGAGGAGATTTACATTTCCAGGTCACAGTTGTGGATTTAAAATTTGGTTTACAAGACACAGGTTCAAGTTTGCAGCACGAAGAAAACACATCCAGAGTTTCCTCACTGTGGGTTTGCATCATGTAAGAATTTACACACACTTATTTAGGATAATGGCCAAGTGCTGCTCCAAGAACATGGGATTCCAGTAGCACAATGACACAAACACCAGAACTGCCCTGTAGGAGCTTCAAGGATATTGCAGTTCTGACTTGCACTACACTGACAAATTACAGAGTATCACAGAGCACACAAAACAGAGCTGGAGCAGCTCAGCTGGAAGATCAAACCCAGTGAGTTAGAAATAAATGTAACTCCTTTCCAAGCCTGGACTGCACACTGGACAAGCTGATCACAGGACAAAATCCTGTCTAGATAGAAGGGCACACATGACAGGAAATATTGCTGCAGGAGATGTGGTGAGCTGCTGAAAGGATCACAGGGCTCTGACTCCAATCTCTGCACTGGTGACTTGGAGACTCACTGCCCACCATTCTGGTGCCAGGACAAGATCTCTCCTCCAGACCTGCAGCTCACAGAGCACTGGGTTACCTGGGGCCACAGGGTCAGGATCTGCCAGTGGCACCAGGCAAACCAACCTTGGATCATCACTTCCCAGAGTGCCCCCACATCAATCTGCCAGACCTTGTGACACAAGGCTCAGCCAGTCTCCATCACCTCTGCTTCCACAGTGTTTCTGAAGCAGACCTTGGTGAATTGAAGCATTTTCCTTCCACCTCCAGCACTAGAGAGCCCACAGGCTAATCCAGGTTCCTTCCCTCTAGAAATGCATTTCCTACAAATGTAAATACAGCAGCACAAGAGCCTTTTCTTTAGAATGTTATGTGAAGTTTTCTGTGAAACACTATTTTAAAGTCATGTTTCTGTAACTGACTACTCACTTGCACATTTCAACGAAAAAAATTCCACCTCCTGTCCCTTAAAAAAAAATTACTTACCCACAACTCTGTCTCCTACTTTTACTCCCATCTTCCTCATGGCTGCAGCATACAAAGCCACAGCTTGTCTCAGCTCTTCAAAAGTAACTTTCAGGATTTCTTCTTTGCCTTCCCCTGAGGAAAGAAAATTAAGCAATCAGTGAAAAAATCAGGCATTGCAATGAGAGTCTAGTACAAACAACTAATCCTACATGAAGAGAAAGTAATTCTAAGAGAACAGCTTCCACCAGTTTTCATATTTTTGCTTTTGAAGTTCCTCTTATGCTGCACCAAAACTACTTATTTTTAATGAGAATCAAGTATTAATCAGTGGTATTTGTTCAGTAGGCATGAGGATATTTATAAAGATAAACACAGTTGCAGAAACACAAACTATTCACTGGAGAAAGGTGAGCTCTCAAGGAGGATTCATGTTAATAGACTGCACTCAGAAAGGCTCATTTCTAACATGGTAAGAACCTCATTTTCTCTTTTTGCTCAGTTTTCTCATCAGGTCTAGGAAGCATCACCAGCTGCCAAGTTCAGGCTTTATTACAGCAAGTCAGTGACTAGAAAATCATGCACATCCAGGCCTGACTTTTGGAACATCTGCCTTTGCCAACATAGCACAAAGCAAACAAATTGGACTCAACTCACCTCTGAAAGGATCTGCAGGGTGTTTTCCCTATTGTACTGAATGTCAGGTGTTACATAAGCTGTTAATAAATCACTCGTGAAACAAAACGAGCAAATGTTTGTGTGAAATAAATGTTATGAAAGCAAAAATCTGTCCCCTCCAAGTCCCTCCCTGCACTCCCTTGGTGTGACTGCTGCAAACATGGGGCCTGTCCTATTTGCACTCTCCAGCCCTGCTCATGAAGGCACACGTGCCAAGGATGCCACAGCAAAGGTGAACTGCACACCCTGCTCCTTTCTGAACAGCTGCCCTCAGTCTGATTGCCTTTAACAGGGGAGATTTTACTCTTTTGCCTTCTTAGACCTTCACACCAATAAATCTGGACTTACCCAGAGCAAGGGAGCAGGCCATGAAGCAAAACAACCCAAGTCCTTGTCACATGTAGCTCAGAAACTGAGCAGGGACTGCCAGCAGAGCCTGGGTTCCCACAGAACAACAGGAAACGAGACACTGATCTTGCTCCATGATTAAATCCCCCGGAGAAGGGAATCACAGAAAAGATTCACCCAGGGAGCCAGTGACAAGTGAAACTGTTTAGGAAAGTTACATTTACATTCCTATGCCCTGTGATATTCACATGGCACCCACAGAAATATCCCCAGTGAAAACAAACCTGACCCAGGCCTCCAAACCACCACTCTGACCTAGCAGCAGGGAGTTATCAAAAAATACTCAGCCTTAAGAGGTCTTAAGAAGATTAAACACAGCAGAAGGTCACAAAAGAAATGCAGGTGGAAGTCTGTTCACCACAGAGGAGCCAACTGTTCATCCCAGCATCCATACAATAATCAACCAGGAAATAATTTTGCTCCTTTTGCTGTCACCACTGGTGAAAATGTGATAAAGCAGTCTCTGACACACCCCATAACTTCCTAACAGAAGATCTACAGAACAGAGTAGTCACATGTCAAACCAAGAAATTCACTGAACTGATAATTCTTCTGATAATCTGAAGTGACAATATTTAACTCCATTTTCTCAAGTCACATGTTTAGCTTTTAACATTAAGAAATCAATCATGTCAATTCTATATACATTTAGAGTTGACTTATTAATCAATGTTTGGCATTCAGGTGCTCCACAAGATGCACTCAACCACATTGATTTTTTTTTCCACTAAATATGAAGTTCTCTAATGATTTCAAAATCTGAAGCTGATGACTGCAATTACTTTAAAGCCAGATTTTGGTTACAAGCCTCATTTCTATCTGACTTTACCAGATCAATTCTTACCCCACCAAAGCTGGGTCACAGATTTCACCATTCTCTTTGAACTGACAGTTGATATGGCAATCTCATGATAAGGATTAGGTCCAGAAGAAGGGAAGCCCCAAATGCAGCTCCCTCAGGAAGCACTCACACACCTGAACAGAAGCTAATCCCACCCAAACAGAAATCAGAACTGGTTTTTAAAGTTACCAAAGTCAGCAGACAAAAAATGTCCCTTCACCATGTCTTATCATGACCATCCTTATGGGTGTACACAGATTTTACTAGGTTCAAATCCTCAGCAAGACAAAAATTAGAACTGAGATTTAATGCTCCAGAAAAGTAAAATTCCAAGCCATCCAGGCACATAACTGTTGTTTCTGTGGTGCCAAAAGCAGAGTTAATTCCTGTCTAAAACCCATGTAGTTCTCACTGTTCCTAAAATAAAAGCCATAGGAAGAAGGTGGGAAGGACACTATCAAGCAACAGTGCCAAAATACTTCCTGAAGGCAAGCAGTAGGTGAGTGTTTCACAACAAATGTGAAATAATACCTCAAATACTGAGTGATGTTAAAAACAGCATGACCTCCACTACCTTAATGCAGCTGGGCACATTCTAAGAAAACATTTAGCTTGCCAAGGATTTCCTATATCTGTATTTCCAGAGCATGTTTTGCTGTTCTGGGTTTTTTTTTGCAGAGCAATATCACAGATTGTGCAGTGTTACTGACTTTATTACCCTTTTTCCTCCTCATCCAAACCACTTTATTTCCATGTTTCATCAGAGCTGTTTCATAAGGCCCAGGCCTGTGAGGAGCAAATAAATACAAGGCATTATTTTACTTACTTGCTGCATACAGTGCAATCTTGTCATTGTCCTTGTGCCTCAGGAGATTCTCAGCATAGTTCAGACGGCTGCCCTTAAACCACTCCGGGACATCTGCGATACTTTTGGATGTATCCACCACCTGAAAGAAAATCCATCATTCATTCCTGCAGAACTGCAACATAATTGCTTTTCCCCAGCATTCTACAGAAGTCAGCTCCTCAGTTCCAAGCTCTTTGCAGACTATTAGGAAAGAATCACTTCTCCCAGCTTGCAGATGGTAAACAGACACTGATCCCGTAATTAGAGGTCTGGAAAGTTTAATTATTTGTCAACTGTCACAAGCAAACACGTCATTACAACAAAACCAGAGAAAGTTCCTCGCTGACAGGTCTACCTTTGCACCAGCCTTTAATACATAAATCAAACAAACCACTGTGACTACAGCCAGAGCAGGAGATCCAGACTTCAGGAACTCCCCAAGCAGGGACTGAGCTCTCTCGGGGGTTCCTGTGCTCAAGATGACCCCAAGATGTGTAAAAAGTCCCTTTTCTCCAACCCAGCTGCTCAAGAATGAGCCTGAAGTCTTTGGCTCTCGCTCTCAAGGTTGTTTATTGTTGGTTATCAGAAAACATTTCCAGCCTGGCCTGCAAAGCTCTGTTCAGCAGAGCAGACCAAGGCCCTCTGCCCTCCCCCAGGCTGCTGCTCTCTTTTATACTATAAACTACATTTACTTTATTTACAGTTACTTTCCAATAGCTGTCACCTGTGTCAGACTGTGTCCCTTCACCTCACACCAGTGCCAAAGTGCCACCAGCACCCAAGAGATGGAGGCTGGGAAGAAGAAGGAAGGAGCACAGGACAAGGCTCAGTTCCCTCTCTTGCCCCCCAGCTCAGCACAGTGAGAATCCTAAATCTGCACTTTTGTGACTTTTACATCTTCACACAGCGCTGGGAATTTGTTCCATGGCTCAAACTCAAAGGCACAAGGATCTCTGGCTGCATGCCAGGGTCTCTGAGCCCCCTGCCAGGGCTTCAAACCCCCCTGGGCTGGGCTCAGATCACCCAGGGCTGGCACAGGGATGTCCTGGGATCCCACAGAGCTCCAGCACAGTTAACTCTGTGCCAGCCATACAGCCCAGCCTCCCTCTTTGGAAGGTGTGAGCATCCACTCTTCCCCAGCACGAGCCACAGCTACACAGACCAACAACAGCAACTCACACCATGGTGAGTCAAAATAATTAATTGTGTAGTCAAGTGTAACTGAAGAAGTTCCAGCTTTTTATTCCAGTTCTCCATTTGGATTAATAGGCTCAAACAACCTAATAAATTTGTATTAAACAGCTCCCCACTTAGGACTGAGACATGCAAAGAACTGAAAGATTCAATGAAAAATCATCAAAAACATAGTCAGCTGAAACAACTTCCCCCATCTTGAACTGATTAAGCCTCAAAGTATTAAACTACCCCTTTATAAGTCACAGGTAAGATAAACTTCAATAGCACTGGTAGGTAAAGAGCCCCTCAGCATTAGCCAGAGGTCTAAATTCCTTCTAAAATGTCCCTCTGCTTAGTGATTCAGCTGCTCAGCAGCACATTTCTTTGGAAATCTTTAAATAGAAACTTTATTTTGTAGTTGTTTTTCTGAAAGCTTCAGTTTATACCCTCAGGTTCTCTCTCATGGACTGCACATACATTACAGAAACAGCATTTCTTCAGCCCAAGTGAAAGGCTCTTCCAAAAGCCAAGCAAGCCTCAAAATACATCCCATTCCAGAAAACCCAATGGTTTTGTGCTTTGAGAGCAGTGTATGTATTACTGGAGGCAATCTTAAAATTAGCTCTTAAGTTAAAACTCATGTGGAAGTAGACTAGGGCACTATTTTATTTCAAATGTATTTTCTAAAAAAGGGAACTCTGACTTCTTTTTTCCTAACAACTGGCATGAACTGAGTTATAACATTTATACTTTATCAATTCAGGCTGCACAAATGATTTTTACACTAACATACATTACTGCAGCAATTAGAAGATACTCTTAAAACTGACTCATTTCTGACTTCCTCAGATTGAAGTGACCAGAATGTTTTCAACATTTTTCAGGACATAACTGTTTTCTTCTGAAGTGGAAAAAATCCTTCACAGAACTTCTAAGAGCTCCACTAGCAATGAGCTGGATTCATACTCCAGTAGTTTCTCCCCAGGTAACACCTGTGACTCCTAGTTAAGCTCAATCTTTGGCAGGGGTGCTTTGTTAGATGAACAACATGATCCCTCCCTTAGAGGCCTCTCCACAGGACCAACAGATGTCAGGTGCTTCTCATAGCAAAAGGAGAAATTCAGACACATCCTGCATTTAAAAACAGCTGCTTCTAAGCTGACATTCCAATGCCAGGGCTGCCCTGCCAGCAGAGCTTTGCACACTGAAGTACCCCAGCTCATTTCACAAGTGACACAAATGTCAACTGCTACAGAGCAACAGCAGCACAGCTGCATCATATACTTAAAATCTTTACTAGGATTAAATAAAATCCTGGCTGGTTTTATTCTGTGTACACAAGGTTTTATTGTTTCTCTTAGAATGACCTGCAGAAGTAGAAGCTGTTGCACTGCTTGGGAATAAGAGAATCAACTCTGTTCCATTAAAACTTTTATTTACCTCCAAACACAATGTCTGCTTCCAGCAGACAGCCAGGATCAAGTTGTAAGATGCTTCAAATCAAACTTTTCAGCCCTCTAGCTACCTCAGACCAGCTTGGTTACTCTAACAGTTCCCAGAGTTTGAGCTAGCATCTACAGCAAATGAAAAGTTTAAGTGTTTGTAGTGCTCAGACCACACACCTCGAGGCAGGCTAACTTTACACTCTTGCTGCATTCACTCTTCTGAAGGGTGGGTCACATTAAATAAGACACCTGAGCACACAGTCCCATGGCAGGAAGAACCACTTCATCTATCATATCAGTACAGAAATCAGCAAAACAGGGAAAGTCAAAAGACACTTCCCAGTTCCCTCTGCAGGGCTGCCAGTACTCTGAGGGCTCTGGAACAGATGGACTCCAGGCATTAAGACAAGTCCAGTCCTCCCTACTAAATCCCAAGAAGGCTCCACTGCATCAAGCTGTTCAAGTAATTAGCCCAACATCTTCCTCAGATGGAAAACCACAGGGTGATGCTGATATCCTGCACCAGAGCTATATAAGGGCTCCATTTGCAAGATCTGCAGAGTCACTTCCTTCCAAAGGAGCCCTGTGGCACTGTCTGGTGTTCCACCTGTGCCTGTGTTCAACCACCACCATTCCCTCAGAGATATTTCAAGCCTACACCTGACTGCAGAGCTTCCATAACCAGCTCTACTAAGCCAGAGTGTCACAGGTGTGCTTATCAGGTAAGCTGACTCAGGGGAGGCAAACCTGAACATGACTGAATGCCAGCATTTACAAAACCAGGATGATATTCCACCAGCACAATCATAAGGCAGAAGGCAGTGCACTGGCAAACTCCCCACAAGCAGCCAGGAATGACAAGGTGTGCAAGAGCACATGGCCACAAGGACACTACAGCAGAACTGCTTAGGACAACAAAACTTGAGGGTTTCACTTGTCCTAAAGTGTACCAGCAAGAGAACACCACCATCCACCACACCAAGAAATTCAGGGCAAGGCCTGATTCCTCCTATCACTTCTCAGAGTTCTAAGAAGAGGTCAAAAGATAGATTGGAACATCAGGTTTTTTCCCCTTTGTGTTGCACTTGCTGTAAGAGAAGCACTGAACTTACCTGGTCATAGAGGCGAGAGCAGACGATGTTACTGTACTTCCAGAATTCTGCCCAGAAGTCTGAGTAGGACTCCACTGACCACTGGTATAAATCATCATAGTTGGCTGGAAATAACAGGTAAGTGTCAGCATTCTGCAGAGAATTACAGGGATCTATACAAACTACAGTTAGGGATATCCTGGATAAAGAAAATTTGTGGCCTAAATTCCTATACAATTAGGAAGATAAATCTAACCCCAGAGTAGATCACTTCTGCTCGAAGTAAGTGACAATGGAAGCAACAGAGAGCCCACCTGGACACCCAAACAGATGGTATCACTTCACCTGACTGTGTTATCAACCATTTGCCACCCCACAGACAGGGACCTTTTCTAATAACTCCATGCAATATCTACACACGCTCCCCCGCCACCAGTGCAACTGGAGATTAAACAAGTCCTGCTTGTTGACACTTCCTATCTATCAACACGATACTTTTACACAGCAAAAGATAAACAAGGCTTCCTGACCAGGGACATTTGCTGTAAGGTCCCAGTCTGGGGCCAAAGGCCTCTGGCAGCTCAGTGACACAGAGATTAGAGGCACTCGTTATCCAGCTGTGCTATCAACAGCACTGTCACAGGAAGCACGGCTCATTTTCAGTGAATATGAAGTCTGACAGACTGCAGCTCACTTTTTCATCCTGAAACAGCATGAATGAAGTCAAACAAGATGTTTACTAGCTAGATATTAAAACCATGACCTGTCATGAAAAACATGGAAATAAGCAGTTTAAGTCTTACCTGACTGTGAGACACATGAAGTCACCTGAAGCAGGCGTAACAAACCACACAATTTAAACTAGATGCTGAAATTTAGTGTAAAACAGTTCTAGATATGAATAACCAAAGCAAATTCTTCATTGCAAGCTTGGAAGTGACATTTCCTCATCATGTCCACAATGGAAGCTGTGCCAGCAACCAATTAAATGTTTCTGCCAGCAGTGACACTAAGTTTCTTGCTCTGCCAACTGCTCCCCATCCAGTGCTTTCAGCTAAACCACTCAAAGGCATTTTCACCAATTATCTTTTCAGCCTGTTATCCAGCCAACTGCTGCAAAAGTCATCTTTGCAATCCCTCTTCTACAAAGAGGACATCTTCCAGCTTTTTAAAAGAAAAACATTCAAAACCATCTCTGCACTTTACTCACACTCAGCCACCGCTTAACTGTTTCCCCATCCAGTCTGTCCCTTCCACATCTTATTCCCACATCAATCCTTTCCATCCAAGTGAGATTATCCCCTAGGTATTGGCAGACAAGAAAAAGACTTTTCTCTGTAAGGCAGATTTTATCTACACATTGCCCAAATCCCAGCCTCTACACACCAAAGTTACTCATCACTATCCCCTACTCCACACATCAGCTGCAGAGATAAGACTTGACACAAGAAGAATTCAAGTTTCAATCTTCTCCTTCAAAACCCTATTGTACCACCTGCTCCAAATCACTTGATACAGGCAAGAAGCTACAGGTCACTACTAATTTGGTTTCTTACAGCATGAACAGTTTGGTCTGCTTTGTCTATAGAGTTTGTTCCAAATAAGCTTCAGCAAGCAGGTCCTTCAGGGCACAGGCCTGTTACTCAACAATCAAACACTGCATTTTGTTACTACATTTCCAGGGCCCAGTAGAGCCATTGTCTAAGGGGCTGTATTGCCCTCAGCTCTCCCCAGAGTCTACATCTTAATGCTAGAGACCATCCATTCTTTGTTGTGAATAGCACTCATGCCAATGAGCACCAGTACAAACCTAATGGAAGCTGACAAAGGTTTCTAGATACACACAGGAATCCACCTTCCAACAGAGAAAGCCACTTCCAAGTGGGATGAAAAGAGTTCTATTTGTTTCAGCAATAAACACAGGCAGCCCATCAGAAATTGCACTTGCTCTTGATCATATGTGTACCAGTTACATCACTCCACTCAGGAGCTGCCTAGAGCCCTGGATTAACTTGCTTCTCATCCAGCAGGAGAGTTAAGACACTACACACCTGGATTCCAATGGGAAATCGCCAGCAGTCAAAATAATGACCTGGCTTACCCACACAGTAATCAAAGCAAGGAATTGTTTCCTTGATATGAGCTGCCAGAAGCACTATTGACACTGCTACCACTCCAGAACGTGTCTGTTCATGCCACTGACACCTCTACTGGACTGACAAACCTCCAAACCACTGGCCAAAACTACTCCTTTCATCCTCCAGCAGACAAATTATTACAGGAAAGCCACACAAGCAACTTGGGCCCCAAATACTTAGTGAGAACAATGTAAAACTAATCAGAACTGAAGGGTCTGACCTCCACAGGCACTGAAGTTTACCCCAACCATGGTGCAGCTGAGCCCACAGAGCCAGCACCAGACTCTTGACAGCCTGGAGTCATGGAAACTTATAGCCAGCAGTTATGGAAAAACCTAAGTTGGAAACAGCTCAGGACACCAAACCCCTGCTCAAAGCAGGCCTCATTGCAAAGGCAACAGGTTGTTTCTGAGTCAAAGAACCACACACCTCTTCAAATACCACACAGGTATTTCTGAACAACCACAAAGCAAGGATTGCAGTCCAAGAGTTGTGGCAGATGCACAAGAAAACCCCCTTACCTTCCACCACTGAACAAGCTTGTGCATCCCCATTCACCTCCCCGTACACCCGAATATTACAAGCCACTTACTCTTTTGTAATGAAATGCAGGCATGACCGTAGTTCCACTCTCACACGCCTCTGCTGCTGAAGTATCACGCTAAGGCTCACACTCACCCCAGCCATGGCGACAGCGATCCCGCCCTTCTCCATCCCTTTAAAACACTAAATCACTCCAGTGCCGCTCCCGGCCCCAGATCTCGCAGCGAACCGGGAGCCTCCGCAGGTAGCGCTGCCTGGGCTGACAGCCAGCCGCAGCAGCAGGCACAGATAACGCTGTTTGCCTTTCCCATCTGTACATACCTTCACACCAGCGGATGCTGCCCCGGACACCTCTGGCTGAAGCTCAAGCAGAGCATCCCGCCCGCAGCTCTGTGCCCACCTGCCCCGGGGGGCACCCACGGGGACCCAGACTGAGCGGCACACGCACGGGCCTCACGGGGAAGCCACCCCGGGGAGGCAGCGCCTGCCGGCCGCCACAGCCCGAGCACGGCCCCGGGAAGCGCCCGCCTGCCCCCACCCAGCGCTCACCCAGGCGGAGCCCACAGCTGCTGGCTACGGCGGCGCGGAACCGGTCCATGTGCGTGTTGCGCTTCGTGTCGGGCTCCCACATCACCTGCGACTCCATGATCTCGGGCTCCCGGGACATGGCTGCGGCAGAGGAGCGAGACGAGCACCGTCCCTCCTGCAGGCACCCTCACAGCCACAACCGCCACGGCACCCACCGCACCCCGCGGCCGACTGCGGCCCCGCCTCCGTGCGCACGCTTTAAACGCGCGGGCGGCCGCATCACTCCGTAACCTTCCGCCACAGAGAAAAGTGCGGGGCGCTGCGCCCCGCCCGCCGAGGGGGCAGTGGGGACACGGGGGACAGCGGAGACCGGCGGGGTCCGGCCCGGGGGGTGCGGGAAGGGTCCAGGGGTGTGCGGGGGCAGCCGCGCCGGCGGCCCCGGGAGGGCACGGGCGGTGCGGGAGGAACGGGGGAACAGCCGAGAGCCGCCGCGCCGTCACCTCTTAAGGTCACCAGACACCGCGTCGGCACCGGGAGGAACCTGGCTTGGCGCTTGTCACCTCCTCCCCGCAAAATCACCGCGCTCTGTTTGTTTATTTTTTCCCCAAGGAGGCCCCAAGAAGTGCCAACAAGTGGCTTTGACCCAAAAATGAGGCAAGGAACGCGTTTCTCCGTGGCCTTGCCGTCCCAGCTGTGCTTGTGTAATGCTCCCAACCTACACAGTTTGTACCTTGGATTAAAACGTACTATTGCTTCCCTACTTTCTAAGTATGGGCTCTGCTAGTCACCATCGAGATTTTGCAGCAAATTATTTCAGGCGGGAATTGGTGGTAATAAACAATCACTGCACTTAACAACGTGCAATTCACTGCTAGGTCGTGATCTTTAAGGGTCCTTGAGAACCTGAACGACTCCACGATTCACGGTGTATCTGTGCTGCTTATGTAACTTATTTTCAAGGTCATGGTTTTGGTTCTAATTCATGGAAACCTCAAAAATGGGAATTTGATGGGAAATTATGCAGGCGTACTGTATATGAAAGCAAACTACGTGTAGTAGATTGTATACTTGCTCTACATGTCATTTAGACTTCTGTGCTACCAGAATACAACTCCTTTATTAAATTTGAGGGCCACAAAAATGCGATTTGAACAATCCTTAGTTTTTATTTGCCTGGAGACAGACCTTAAATCTGGTGTATTTTTAAATAACTCTCCCCAGAGCCTGAGGGACTCGGGGAGGTGGAATGAGGACACGATATCTGCTCGTGTGCCTCCCTTGCCTTGCCAGCGCTCAGAGGTCAGTGGAAGTGTGAAATCCATGGCCGGACACCTGCCAAGCACAGAGATAAGGGAAAAGGCAGGGCAGGAGCTCCAGTGTCTGGGTCCTAGAGGGTTCAATGGCTTGGGATCTGCAGCCCACGGTGAGGAAACTGCCGGGAGGAAACATCCTCCTGCACTCTGCAGAAGAGGTAATTTATGCTGGTTTTCCACGTGTTGCGTACCAGGGGATGTACCCACACAGGTTAACGCCCTGTTAGTGTCATAAACACCTTCACAGCCCAAAAGGGGCAGGAGGGTTTTGCCTCCCACACCAGCACAGACCTCAGACCTCCAGGCAGCCCCTCCACACCATTTACCCTGCGTGAAGAACAGCCTGCCCTGCTCTGGGGTGAGCTGAGGGCCAGGTTTGGGACAAGTTGAGAATTACACCTGCTGGATGCCATGTGTGGCTTGGGTTCTCCTTGCCAGGACTGGAAGCAAAGCTGTAATTTCTCATTTTTACCGAGGCCACTCCATGTACAGAGTGGGTCACAGCTCAGGGGGTGAGGCTGCCTATCGACCCCTGTGCTCAGGTGTGCCCAGTTCTAGGCCTCTCAGTCCAGAAAGAACACGGAGAGGCTGGAGCATGTCCAGGGAAGGGAACAGAGCTGGGGAAGGGGCTGGAGCCCCAGGAGAAGCTGAGGGAGCTGGAAAGGGGCTCAACCTGGAGAAAAGGGAGATCAGGGAGATCTTTCTGGCTCTGCACAATTCCCTGACAGGAGGGGACATCCGCGGGGGCTCGGGCTCAGGGACAGGAGAGGGAACAACCTCTGGCTGGGCCAAGAGAGAGATTTAGGTTGGATATCAAGAATTTCTCCCCAGAAAGAGTAGATACTAAGACATACTTCCCAACGAGGTGTGGAATCACTGTCCCTGGCGGTGTTTAAGGGAAGGTTTGACACGGCACTGAAAGCTCTGGTCTGGCTGACCAGGCAGTGTTGAGTCGCAAGCTAATTCTC
>VWYI01046394.1:834515-848591 GCA_013399455.1 Anthoscopus minutus | reverse complement strand
GCAGCGCGGGCCTCACGTGTGGCCGGGCCGGGTCCCTTGTGTCGTGTCCCGTCCGGTCCGGTCCGGTCCCGTCCGTGTCACCGCCGCCATGGGCCGAGCGCGCCGCCGGCACAACTGGAAGGCGCGGCTGCCGCAGGGCCCCGCGGCGCCGCCCGCCTCAGAGCCGCTGGAGCTGCCGCTGGAGCTGGGAGGTGCGGCCGGACCCGCGGGCTTTATTCATCATTGACAACTCGGGCTGGAATGGACCGCATAGCTGTTAAGATCGGAGTTGCTGTCAAGTCTTTGCTATATATATATTTTTTATTACATAGTTATCGGAAGTGTCGTTGTTGTTTTTAAAAACCCCCAGGAAGGCGGTGGGCTGACGGTCCCTGGTTGTGGCATGGTCGTGTTGGGCTCGATGATCTCAGAGGTCTTTTCCAGCCCAATTGATTCCCTCGTTCTGTGATCTCGCTTTGTATTAACAACTCTGTTACAGCAGCTTCTGCTTCCAGGGAGTTCAGGAGTTGAACTCGTGGGTCCCTTCCGAATCACGACACTCATTGTTTATTAAAGCAGCAGCTAAACTTATTTCTTATGTTAAACATTTGCTTTCTCAAATGTTACTTTTTTTAAAACGGCTTTTGTTACTCTATTATTATACAGAATTTAGTAATGAAGTTTTTTAGTATTAAAAATTCGCTGGTGCCCGAGTGAAGCGGGAGGCTGGGAAGACACCCAGGGCACACTGTGTCCTGACACTGGGGAATTGAGTAAAGAGGCAAAAATTGCATAATGTTGTTACATAAATCACTGAAAATCACCCTCAGGGCTATAGAAAGCTCAGGGTTATTGAAACCGTTTCAAGGTTTTTTGCCCATGCTGATGTTGCAGGATTTTTTGGCTGGGCTTGAGGGTTGTGTTTGTTTGAAACAGCTAAATCTGGCCTGGTACTTGATAAGCCTTCTAAGCAGTGTGCTGAAAATAATCCACCTGGCACGAGTGAATAATCAAAGCCTTGCCTTCAGATGGAGCAACGCTGAAGGGAATCGATGAAAGTAATGCCCTGGTCCTGCCAGCAAAAAAAGCCAAGAAGAAAAAAGTCACACATGTTGTGCAACAGCAGAAGAAACCACTGAGCAAGAAACAGAAGAAAAATCTGCAGAAAGTTCTGGAGCAGAAGGAGAAGAAAAAACAGGTATGTTGCTGTTTCTGGCAACAGCAGCTTTGTGCTCTTCTCTTAAAATGATGGTTTGCTATTGGTGTGTGGAGAAGGTGGGTGATGAGCTGGTGAGGGATGTGAGCTGTCTCAGGGCTGTGCAGGTGCTGAGGGTGCTCTTACAGCAGCATCAGGCCCCCCTTTGCTGGGCATTGTGGCAAAGATGCACCAGCCATGGGCTCCTGGTGCAGCTGCAGTGGGGGAAGGCATTCCCTGCCCTCTCAGTGGCTCAGGTGTTGCAGGAACACATAATTTCTGGGTCCAGGTTCCTGTTCTGCCCAAGTGTGCAAGTGTTGTGCAGTACATCAGTGGCAGTGTCATTATTGCATTTTAAAAACTGAGCAGCTGTGGCCTGCAAACCTCCATGCACCCCTAACATTGGACTGTCAGTGCTTCTGAAATGCTTATTCTGTATCTTCAGTATGGAAATAAGAGCTTCCCTGTCTTTGTAAAACCTTTCCAGGCAAAATTCCTGGCCCTGTTATTGTCTGAATAATGGCTTTCACAAAGGAACTCTGATTTTGGACGTGGTTTAAAACCGTGGCTGCCTGACCTCCTGCCAGTGCCATGTCCCACGTGAGGGCTTTGAGGGAGGCTCCCATTGCTCCAGGCCTCATTCCAGTGGTTTAGTTCAAATCTATTTTCTTTGCTGCTGTTCTTAGGGTGCAGCTGAGCAGTGATGTCAAGTCCCCATTTCTATTTTTGCTCTGGTACAGGGCTGAAATCTTCACCAGGGAGGACTGACCCTGGAGCAGCAGGAAGGTTTTACAACTGCACAGCAGCATTTGCCAGAGCACACCTTGTAATGCTCAAGTGCAGCTCTTGAAATGAAATTATTTCCTGGTCCAAACAAGCACTGATTTTGATTGTTTTCCCCAAACAGAGAGCTGAGCTGCTGAGCAAGCTGAACGAGGTCCAGGCTTCTGAGGCAGAAATGAAACTCCTGTACACGACTTCCAAACTGGGCATTGGGGAGCGCATGTATCAGGCTAAAAGGTAAAGTGATTTTTGGGTAGAACTCTTGCATTTCATCAGTGTATTTGAACAGCAGCATTCTGAGCTTTCCCTTGATTTTTTTTTTAACTTCTTGGTGCAAACAGGTTCTTCAGAATGGATGGAGTGAAATAATTTGCTATTTTTATCTCATAATGTTATGATAGTTATTTTATGTCATGATAGTTACTTTCTTGTAGGAGAGGATGTTAATTAAAATAATTTGTTTTTTCATACAGGATGAGGTGGATGACACAATAATCTGCAGGCTTTTAGCAATTATGCTAAAGCTACAAGATTGATGGATAAACATTTACTTAATTACTTGTACTGAAAGACATCTACTGATGTTGACCATAGCTGTTAGGTTTATCAAGAGATGGATTTATCAAGAGCAAAGATGCTTTCAGAAGAAATTAATAAACCCCAGGACAGAAAATGCTTAGGTACAAATCCTTCAATCAGATCAGCCAAGGCTTTACCTGGCAGAGTTGTGAAAACCTCCAGGAGTGGAGATCCTGGTTTTTGGGGAGGTTATATCTGGTTTGAGGTGCCAAAACACAGTTCACATGCAGATGTTTTGTTCCCAGGGCGACACAGGAGCCAAGGACTGATGTCCCTGAAAAGATCAGGAGCATCAGCGGTGCAAACAAGAGAAGGCACAGCTCAGGTTCAGAACCAGAGCCTGAGGAAGAGCCTAGCAGCTCTGAGGAGGAGGAAGAGCAGAAACCAGACACTGAGAAGTTCTCAGCCAGTACCGAGAAGGCCTCAGCCAGTGCTGTGAATGCTGCTGAAAAGGCAGAAGGAGGAGTGGGGAAGGCAGGGGCTGGGCAGCCTCCAGCTGGTCCCAGTGGCCCGGTTGCCCAGGCAGCCCCCAGCAAGGCACCCTGCAAGCCTGCAGTGTTTGTCCCCGTGGACAGGACTCCTGAGATCCAGGTAACAGCACAGTGCTTGTCCAAGGAGCTGGAGAGGATGGTGTGTTCCAGCAGCTGGGTGCTCTCAGAGTCCTTGTTCTGGCAGCTGGTGCAGGTCCAGGTCTGAGCTTTCTGCTGTCTGGCCCAGCAACAGGAAAAGTTGGTTTGTTTTATGGAATAAGAATTTATCTTCAGTTTTACATATGGAATCTATTAACGTTCCTTTGTTGTCCTTTACTGGAGAATCTTCTGAAGTCTCTTTCAGCTCTCCATTGTTGTACCTTATGCTGGATGGTTTTGTCCCATTTGTTATAGGTAGGGCATTGTGTAGAAACAGGAAAAGCTCTGCATGAGTCTTACCAGATGAGACAGCTGTGAAATGAGTTTTCCCTTAAAGTGCTATATTAAGAAACTCAAGGGACTCTGAAGTTTCACATATTAAAGTGCAGGGCTTTCCCTCTGCTTGCTGGGAAGCTGCTCTGGTTCTCAGACAGGCTCGTGTGGTATGAGCTGGTTTAGAGCTTTCCAAGTCACAGCTTGCAGAGTTCCTTTTTGTGGGTTTTACAGACTGAGGAAGGTAACAACTTTCAACTGAGGAAAACAAAGAGTGAGGAACCAAAGCAATTGAAATATGTGTTTTACACTCTTTAGGAAGCAAGACTAAAGCTCCCAATCCTTGCTGAAGAGCAAGTGGTCATGGAAGCCATCAACGAGAATCCCATTGTGATCATATGTGGAGAGACTGGAAGTGGCAAAACCACACAAGTGCCTCAGTTCCTCTACGAAGCTGGATATGCCAGGTAGGAACTGGATTTTATATGCAGCAAGTGGAACTGCTGCATATATGGAACTGCAGAGACAACATTTTAGGAAAAACTTTGCTGCAATCCATGTATGTTCAGCTCAATACAGGTATAACAGAAGGGAATCCCAAAGCTTCCTGTCTGTGTTTTTACTCCAGCTATAACTGAGAGTGAGGCTGTGTGACTGATGCCACTTAATCTAGAGCTGTGAGAAATCCTATTTGTAGGAATTCCAAGCACAGAAAGTTCTCAAAATCTTGTGAATGCAAGCGCAGACAAAGACATGAACACAAGGTTCAACCTGAGGCCTTGGAAAAGGCTTCTGCCTTTAAATCCAGAAGGATTTAGAAACTGTGAGTAAGAATGTGAGTTTGTAGTTTAGATAGAAAAGACATTAAGCTAAGTAGTAGAAAGCTTTAAGGTTTTAAAGTTGAGATATAGAAGTAGTTATAAAGGTAATAAGCAATTTTAAAGGGTAGCAAATAGTTTTGTGTGTCAGTATAAGTTTGGCTAACAAAGTCTGCACTGTGACAAAGACACATAAAACTAATTAACTATTGGTGTAAAAGTAGGAACATTCTTTTGTGGCAGAAGTTTATTGGCTAATTAACCTTTAAAAACCTTGTGACCTGTGGTCTTGTGACCACTGGCCACAGACATCTGGTGAGCATGGTGAAGATACTGTCACTCCTTCTTGAGACTGTAGAAGAAGAAGAATAACTCTTGCTGCAAGAAGTCTCCCAGTGGTCCCATCTCTCTCAAAATCCTGATTCCTGATGTCATTCTTTGGGCTGCTTCTTTGTTTAATTGAAACAACCCATCCTTTCCTTTTCCTCACCCTGTTAGTTCCAACGGCGCCATCGGGATCACGGAGCCTCGGCGAGTGGCTGCGGTGTCCATGTCCCAGAGAGTGGCCAAGGAGATGAACCTGTCACACAGGTGAGCTTCAGGAAGGCTTGAGACCTCGCTGGAAGGTGGCACTGAGGTGCTCTGTGGGTGACACAGACTTTCTGCTTCTCCCCATGCTTTTCCCCTGTGGCTGCCCTGGTGTTTCCCCAGAGTGGTTTCGTATCAAATCCGGTACGAAGGGAACGTTACAGATGAAACACAGATCAAGTTCATGACAGATGGTGTGCTGCTCAAAGAGATTCAGAAGGTAAGTTGCTGTCCTCAGTGCTATAAAGAGGAAAATGTTTTGTACAGCTGGGAGGAGAGGCCAGTGTGGATTTGTTGCCAGTCTTTAAAATCAGAATCCCTTTCAGCACTAGAGATTTATTTCATCTCTACCCTTGAGATTCCTGCCCAAGTCCTTAAACATTAGGTTATCTTGCTGGGTAAAATGAGAGCAAGAAGAGATTTGAGAGCCAGCCTGTTTTGTGTAGGGTGAGTGCATTAAACTGTGTAAGAAATCCAGCTGTGGGTGGGAATCAGTGCTCGTGTAGCTGTGGGGTGTCCTGACTCAAATATCCTTGGCTGAGGCCTCCTGTGGTGAAATCCATCTCTTTCCTCAGGACTTTCTGCTTTCAAAGTACAAAGTGATCATCATTGATGAAGCCCACGAGAGGAGCATGTACACAGATATCCTGATAGGCCTCTTGTCTCGCATCGTGCCCCTGCGCCACAAGGTGAGAGGGGCAGGGCTCCTGCTCTGGGCCTGGCTGTGCCAGGGAGGGGATGTTACACATGAAGAGGCTCTGTGAGGGGAACAACAACACTCCCTGTGTTGTGGAACTCCATGGAAATCTGACAGAAAGAGCACTCAGTTAATGTATTTGTCTTTCTGTACGATTGAAGAAGCACAGAGCCTACACCAAGGGGGAAATTGTACATATCAGTACCTAGGGATGACCTTTCAGGCAAAATGCAGTTCTTTTGAGACTTGCAGCGCCGCAGGACACATGTGGATGATTGAATAGAGCAGCCTGGGAGAAAGCAAGGTGTTCATTGTTGCACTGGCTGAGGCTGGCAGCAGCAGTGCTCAGGAGGAGACCTTTGGGGCACAGTGTGACAGATTTGTGTCCCTGCAGAAAGGACTGCCCCTGAAGCTGATCATCATGTCAGCAACTCTGCGAGTGGAGGATTTCACCGACAACACCAGGCTGTTCTCTGTTAAACCTCCTGTGATCCAGGTACTGTTCTCCTCCCTGGGAGCTGAAATACAGCCAGGGCAGCCTTTATAAAAGCAGTTACAAAACAGAGGCACTCTAATCTTTGCAGCTGGTGCTGAAATCTTTCTCAGATACCGATTTAGAAACAGTCATTTTGTTTAGGCTATTGTTTCTTTTGGGACTTGGTGTTTTTCTTTCCACTTTTATCAGAAAACCGCCCTGGCAGAATCTGATTATCTTGAGAAACTCTTACATTATGGCTCAGGAGAGCTAGAAAGCCTCAATCTGAGTTGATGATGTGAGAGGGAGAAAAGCTTTGGTTTCTAGCATGGTTTTGTGGTGTTCAGAGCAGACAACACTAGTCATTTCTGTGGGCTTGGTGTTTTGTAGGGTACCAAACCCAAGAGGTGAGCAGAAATATGGGGTGAGCTTTTCTAGTTGTCGCATGAACGCTGTAATGGTTGTGTGGAGTTATGATTGTGTGGTGTTTCCTCTCCAGGTAGATGCAAGGCAATTCCCTGTAACTGTTCATTTTAACAAGAGAACTCCCCTGGATGACTACAGTGGGGAGTGCTTCAGGAAGGTGTGTAAAATCCATCGGATGCTGCCTGCAGGTAAGAGAACTTCACCACTGAGAATCTCTCAAATTCCTCATGCTGAACATGTATAAAGTTTTGTTTTGTTTTGTTTTTTCTGGTTTGTTTTTTTTTTTTATTCTTGCAGGTGGGATTTTGGTGTTTTTAACAGGCCA
Organism: Anthoscopus minutus; assembly: GCA_013399455.1. NCBI lineage: Eukaryota > Metazoa > Chordata > Aves > Passeriformes > Paridae > Anthoscopus > Anthoscopus minutus. The sequence goes on along the minus strand of VWYI01046394.1, from coordinate 841,824 downwards.
GGCAGAAGTTCACTCTCTCTGTAGAAGATTAAGGAAAGCATTCCCCTACCAAAAAAACAACACTGCAGGTAATGCTATAGAAACCATTAAACTTCAGATTCATCCCACTGAGAAGTGAGCTTGCTTTGCATCTAAAAATGTGAACTTTCATTTCAAAACCACAAAAAACAAGGTTTGGGGAAAGGGCTCGTTGTGGATGACTGTCATGACTGATGTTAAATTTTGTGCTGGTTTGAGTTTGGGAAAAGGTCCCTTCCAGTTCCCCTCTGCCTCCTGTGTGGCCATTTGCTTCTTCCACACTGTGCAGCCCCAGAAAGGTGGGAGTGGGACCAGCCACTGCCCAGGACCTTTTCCAAGAGGAAAGCATGCTCAGCTAACAGCTGTTCCACTGGCTGTTTTTGTAGGAGGAGAGGATGACAAGGAAGACTCAGTGGAAGAAATCAGGAAATTTAAGAAATCGAGGAAACGGAGGAAAGTTCTGGTAAGGTGTGATGGGTAGAATTTCTCCAAGAGACAGGAGGGAGCAGGTGCCTCCCTGCAAACAGCACTCCTGTGTAGCTGTGCCTCTCACCAGCTCTTCCAGGCTTGCCTGAAGCCCTGTAGCCCACACGTGTCCCCTCAGGAGTTGCAGCAGTGCTGCCCACGCTGCTGCAGAGTGCTGAAACTCAGGATGTTATGGGCAGGAGATTGATTTAGATTGAGTACTGACCACTAAAACTTTAATGGAAAGAAGCTTCAGACTTGCTGGCACCAGGGCTGCTCTTCATCTCACCATTTGTTACCCAGAATTTGGACTGATGCATCTGTTACCAAGGATGGTGTTTGGCCTGTGCTGATGCAGTTTGTTAGCAGGGGATCCTGATGTTACAGATCCACTGATATTTTACATATCCCTCTGTCACCTTCAGGTCAGCACAGCTTTGGAGTCAGTGCTTCCAAAGCAATGCAAAGTGCTGTTTGTGCCCCCCTCTTAATGTGTTGTTTTCATCTTTCTTTCTCAGACACTCCCCAAAATTGATCTGAACAATTACTCTGTGGTACCAGTGGATGAAGGAGATGAAGACAGAGACATTGACAGTGATGATGATGCTGCAGGCTCTGATCTTGACCTGGATTTAGGAGATGGAGACTCAGAAGAAGGTTTGGCACACATGAAAGAAATAATCTCTATCTTGTGTCACCTGTGGAATGAGTGACATGAGTTGGTTTTCCTGTGCTGAACTGCTGTGGCACCAGGGCAGTTCTGTCAAGGGAAACCTGTTAAGGTTTTCCAGCTCCAGTACCAATTACTGGCACCAATTTGTACCAATTACTTTCCTGGTTTTAATGACGTGGTGCTTGTGCAGATGTTGTTGGGACTAAGCCTGGGAGCTGGACTGAGCAATGTTGGTTCATTTCCCCACAGATGAGAAATCCAATTCGTCCCTGCCCCTGTATGTGCTCCCACTCTACTCCTTGCTGGCACCAGAGAAACAGGCAAAGGTAAAGGATTTATTGGCACGTGAGCAGAAGATCTGACAGATCTGTGTGAGCTAGAATTCCCATCTTGACTATCTGTCACCTTGAATTACCCAGTGGGCAGGTTGGGATGGGATTGGGGCAGGCCTGGCTTGGGCTGGGGTCTCCCTAAAGTGCCACTTCAGCAGGGTGGGAGAGATGATCAGCAGCAGCCCTGCAGGATCTCTAAATCCATCCCTGGGCACATCGAGATGCTGCTGCCAGCAGGCAGCTTGCACAGATTGCTGTGTTCCCTCCTGTCTCTGGAGGCAGCAGCAGTGTCTGAACACAGCTCAGTGCTGGTGTGTGCTCCACCTGGAGCTCCTGTGCTCATTTCTGAGCTTTAACCAAACTGGACAAAGAGCTTCAGAGCTGGGGACAGAGTTAGGTCTCTGCTCTGACTTCTGGCTTCTCCTTGCAGTGCTGTACGTGCTGCCATCCCTTTGCAGCCCTCTCAAGGCAATTCCCTGTCCCTGCCCTGTCCCTTCCCTGTCCTTTCCCTGTCCCTTCCCTGTCCCTTGCCTGTCCCTGCTCTGTCCCTGCCTGCTGCTGGCACTGCCTCTCACACACCTGTCCCTTGCAGGTGTTCAGGGCTCCTCCTCCTGGCACCAGGCTCTGCGTGGTGGCCACCAACGTGGCTGAAACATCCCTCACCATCCCAGGCATCAAATACGTGGTGGACTGTGGGAAGGTCAAGAAACGTTTCTATGACAAAATCACGGGGGTTTCGTCCTTCAGGGTCACCTGGATCTCCCAGGCCTCGGCCAACCAGCGGGCAGGGCGGGCCGGCCGCACCGAGCCAGGCCACTGCTACAGGTCAGCCCTGCTGGGCACAGGGACGCAGCCCCAGGGGCCTCAGTGGGAATCTGACATCCCTGGACAGAGGAGCAGGCAGCCCTGGGGGTCTCAGTGGGAATTTGACATCATCCCACATCCTGCTCCCCCTTGTGCTGCTGCTCCGGGTGTGTTGGGGGTGTCTCCCTGGGGAGGTGAAGCCAAACTCGCCTCACTCGCTGGTGGTGTTGGTTTGAGTTTGGCTTTTCTCTTGCTGAAAACTCTTGTTTTCATGGCTGGTTTAGATTTCATCATGGCCAGATGGATTTAACTCTGAGCTGAGTTAACTTCTTCTGAATAAGGCAAATGCCCCAACCTGTCAATAATGATATGATTATGTAAATACTATCCACAGCTGCCTTTTTCTTTTTTTTTAATCCCTTGCTAACTTTTCCTGCATATCTTTTGTGTTAAGATTCCTTTAAAGAATCTGAATAACACTTCTGGTCCACTAGGTTATACTCTTCAGCAGTTTTCATGGACTTTGAGAAATTTTCTGCTCCAGAAATAACAAAGCGACCTGTAGAAGACTTGATTCTGCAAATGAAGGCATTAAATATAGAAAAGGTGAGTTGGAAAGGGCTTTGTGCTACAGCACCCATTAAAGTGGTTGTCCTTGGGAGCCAGAAACAAATATAAATGTTATTTTATTGTCATTGCTTAGAGCTGTGCCTTGTGGTAGAAATTAAGATCCTGAGAGTCCATTTTGGTTCTGCACATTGCAGAAGCTGCTCTGAACTCCACTAGGCCTTAACAGACAGGTTTGTTCAAGTAGTGAATGCTTTCTTATATTCTTAGAGGTTAAAAAAATCCCTGTCTAAACAGGGTCTGTGTTTTGGAGATACTGGAGCACTTTCAGAAAGCACAACACTTTAAATTTAGACTTTAAGGCAGCCTGGCCTAGGCGGTGCCTGCAGTCAGTGGCAGCTGAGGCTGATTCAGGTATTCCTGTTTCCTCATGTTTTTGTTCTAAGCATTTCCTGCCATTATGTGTCCTTTCCTTTCACTCCTGGCAAACATCCTACATGTTTTTCTTTGGTACACATAAGCAGAGGAGAGGATTTCCCTCCCTTCCAGAGCTCCTTGCTGCTGTTCCAGTGGGCGCTGTGTCAGGGATGGGCTGAGGGGATTTTCTCTTCTTTCCCTAGGTAATCAACTTCCCATTCCCAACACCACCTCCCACGGAAGCTCTTGCAGCAGCTGAGGAGCTGCTGATAGCCCTGGGTGCCTTAAAGGAGCCCCCTATGACAGGAAGGTAATGCCTCTGGTCCCCCCACTCATTTCCTGCACTGCTGGGCCCTGCTGTCCTTCTGCCTCCTCTTCCACCTCAGCCCTCACATCCAGGGCTGTCCTTTGGCACAGAATCTGCCATCAGCTCAGTCTCTGGTTCACCTCTTTGTTTCCCTGGGCCTGGCTGTGTTTGGAAGCACTGTGCTGGGCTGGTGGGAGCTGTGTCAGGAAGAGGAATCTTCCCCAAGCCTTTGGGACCATCACATAAAAAACCCTGAGAAAACCAATTAATTAAATTAGTTTATTAGTCAAATTAATTGAGCTGCCAGAACCAGGAGCACAAACTTGTTATAATTCTAAGCTACTTCATGACATGAGCTCTCTTTCCCCTACCCCAGGCTGAAGCAGCAGCTGGCAGCCAAGCTGAGCTGCCCCATCAGTCCCCTGGGCAGAGTGATGGCCACTTTTCCTGTGGCCCCCCGCTATGCCAAGATGCTGGCACTGAGCAGGCAGCACAACTGCCTGCCCTACAGCATCACCATCGTGGCTGCCATGACTGTCAGGGAGCTGTTTGAGGAGTTTGACAGGTGAGTGGCTGCTCCTCGGGGGCTGTGTCCCTGTCACAGCTGTGCCTCTCACTCCCTGCCCCTCTCCCTGGAAGCACAGCACTCACAGGTGCTGTCCTGTGCTTCTTTCAGGCCAGCAGTGAGTGAGGAGGAGGCAGCCCAGCTGAAGGGGAAGAGAGCCAGGTTTTTACAGATGCAGAAGGTCTGGGCTGGGCAGGGGCCGATGCAGAAGCTGGGGGACCTCATGGTGATGTTAGGTACAGACCCTGGCTCCCTGTGCCATTCCCTTGGCTCTGTTCTCCTCCTGTCTCCCCAAGCCCTCAGCCTGGCACAGCCAAAGGCTCCCTGCTGCTGCAGACTCAGTCCAGTGTTCTCCAGGCTGCTCTCTGGGCAGCCTCCCCTTTCCCAGTGCTGAGAGGAAACTGAAATGCACACATTGCCTGGGACAGCCCTGTCCCTCTGTGGGCTTAATCAGGAGAAGTGACGAGTGCTGTCTGTCCACTCCAGGAGCAGTGGGGGCCTGTGAATATGCTGGGTGCACCCGCAGGTTCTGTGAGGAGAACGGGCTCCGGCACAAAGCCATGCTGGAAATCCGGCGCCTGAGAGGGCAGCTGACCACGGCAGGTGAGTGGGGCTGGGCAGGAATTGCTGTGTTTGTTCTCTTTTGGGGCATGGCACATCCACAGAGCTGATTGATTTGATTTTTTTTTTTTTTTTCCTGTTGCATCTTCTCTCACCTCGTTTTCCCTGCAGTGAACTCTGTCTGCGCGGGTGCTGGGCTCTACGTTGACCCAAAGATGAAGCCCCCAACCGAAGCTCAAGTGACCTACTTGAGGCAGATTGTGCTAGCAGGGCTGGGGGATCACCTTGCCCGAAGGGTTCAGGCAGAGGAGCTGCTGGATGACAAGTGGAAGAATGCCTACAAGGTGGACAGCTTGGCTGGGCTCAGTTCCTCCTGCCCTGCATGGCAGAAAGATGCTCCTGGTCAAAGCTCAGGTTTCTGGGTGCAGCACTGAGGATGCCTGTACTGGCTTCCTGCAGCTTGTCTCTACGGAATTTAAGTTTGCAGTGTTGCCTTTTCCTGGTGTTCACATAGGAAATGTTATAAAAGAGCTAGGAGGTACCATTAGTTCATCTTGTAAAGTGTGCTTGGTGTCTCCAGAGAAGGTGAAGCAGAAGATGATGTACATCTGATGTGATCTGATTGCAAATGTACATCTGAGAGAGACTGAAATGAGGTGCAGTGAAGAAACTGATTTATCAGTAACTGGTCTTAACTCTGCTTCAATCTTGGTGCCTCCTTACAGACTGCACTCCTGGAGGACCCAGTGTTCATCCACCCGAGCTCAGTCCTCTTCAAAGAGCTCCCAGATTTTGTGGTGTATCAGGAAATTGTTGAGACTACAAAGCTGTACATGAAAGGTGAGTGCTGTGGGCCAGCTTGTGCTGCAGCCCTGTGAGGAGCTCAGAAATGCCTTGGCAGTGTTTCCCCTCGGTGCTGGCTCTCCTTACTGAGTGGTTGTGACTCCTGGGATTTGGATCCTTAAGGCTTCCTAGATCGGGATCAGGAGATAAATTGGCCTTTATTTTTATTTATCTGGCAGAATTGGCTGGAGCAAAGCTCAGCTTCTAAAATATCTGCTTTGCCCCAGCCCTGCCAGCCACAGCTGCCTGCTGCTGATCTCTGGACAGATTTTTTATGACATAAGAAATTTGACTTGAAAAATGATGAACGAGTAAATCTGTAGAGATGAGATCCTGACCCGTGGGGCTGCCAGTGTGGCCCTTGGCAGCAAACCTGCATTCAGTTGTGTTCTCCCTCCTCAGGTGTGTCTGCAGTGGAGCCTGAGTGGATCCCTGCCCTGCTGCCACCATACTGCCACTTTGGGAAGCCTCTGGAAAACCCTCCTCCCTCCTACTGCCCCAGAACAGGCCGAGTTCGCTGTCACAGAGCCAGTGTCTTCTGTAAGTGTCCCTCAGAGCTCTGTCTGCTCTGGAGCACCTGTGATGCTGCTCTCACATCACCAGGAAGGCCAAGCTCTGCTTGGGCCTCTCCAAAGAGCTCAGCAGTGCTTTGAGCAGGGTTTGTAGCATTGAAATATTGGCATTTCCCATTGAAATGGACACTTGATGGAGTCTCTTGTGAGGGCTGGGTGGGGCTGGCAGTGCCCTCCCTGCTTCCTGTGGCACCTGTGCTGTGTCACCTCCCTGGAAATGTGCCCTCCTGGGCTGTTCTTTGTTTCCAGACCGTGTGGGCTGGCAGCTCCCTGCTGTGGAAGTTGATTACCCCGAAGGAATTGATCGCTACAAACACTTTGCCAGGTTCCTGCTGGAAGGAAAGGTGAGTGTGTTCCAGCTACATCATGTCCCTGGTGTTATCAATAAGTTTTCAGCCCAATTATTGGAGGAGATGAGCCTTATGGCTTCATTTCTTTGTGTCCTCCCGTTCCTCATCACTTGCTGGTGGATGGAAGAGTTTGTTGTGGTTGGTGAGGTGGGGGAGGTATCTTTAAAACACAAAAAAGCATAAAAAATCAGTATTTCAGTGAAAGACACCCCCAAATGTAGGTCCTGTTTTTGCAAAGTAATAAAAGCCCTTGTCTTTGTCCACCCTGAGACAGAATTGTCCAGCAAGCCAGTCAGGACACATGGATGGGAGGAAGATGGTGACAGAATATGACATGGAAATTTGTAGTAGCACAAGTTCATTGATGGTTGTTATCATATAACAATTAATTTACCTTATTCATTATATAATTGTTGTAACAAATCTTCCAGGTCATTAAAAACCTGAGTTCTTACAGCCACTGCCTGCTGTCCAGTCCCCTCATAATGCTGAAGACATGGTCCAAGTAAGTTAAAAACAAGCTTCAGGTTGTCATCTCCACCAAACACTTTTCAATTCCTTGCTAAGTTTAAAAAATTCAGTGCTGAGAAGGATGTTAGAGATTGTGATCTTGGCTGTAGCTGCAGGGTGAGGAAAATTAGTTTTCTCACCGAGAAAAGTTTTGTCCCAGGAGAGATGGTGGTGGTGAGGGCAGTGCAGGACATGCAGCCTGCTGGTCACTGCTGGGCTCTGCTGGGCACTGCTGGTCACTGCTGGTCACTGCTGGGCACTGCTGGGCTCTGCTGGGCACTGCTGGGCTCTGGTGGGCTCTGCTGGGTTCTGCTGGGCACTGCTG
>VWYI01046394.1:823534-833999 GCA_013399455.1 Anthoscopus minutus | reverse complement strand
CTGCTGGGCACTGCTGGGCACTGCTGGCTACTTTTGGGCACTGCTGGCCACTGAGCTCAGGTGCTGCTCACCCCTGTGAGCAGTGACAGGTGACCACTGCTGCCCTCCGTGCTTTGCTTTGGAATTTGGCTGCTTGTTCTGTCTTTATTTCTTTTCAGAAACATCTTTCCAAGAGGCATTGGGGTTTTGGGATGAGGTTTATAGGCCTGTGACCCCCCAAAAGCCTGCCAGCTGTCACTGCCTTTCTCTCCCCTTGTTCTCTTACCAAAATGAACTTTCTCAGGGTCTGCTCTGACTTTTCCTGGAGTTGATAGGCACAAGGGTTTGGGAGGACTTTGTTTAAAGTGACAGATGTTGTCTCAGGGTCCTGCAATGCCCAAGTGTTTCCCTGTTTTAGTCAGTTCAGAGCTCAGCATGGCCCCTGGGGGCTCCTTTTGCTTTACCTTGAGCTCTGCAGCTGCAGGGGAGACACAAGAGCAACCTGCTGCTACTTCTGACCACAAGAAGTTGTGGTGTGGGGAGGAAACTACTTGGAGTGAATTTTTTTCAGCCAGTGGCACATTTCTGCATGTGCAGGTTGTGTGTTTATACATCTGTATTTAGCCTTTTCAAAAGATGCAGAGTTCCTAAAGAGAAACTGAATGCTCTAGCTCTGCTAAACTCTGCTGATGAACATTGTTTTATTGCACCATTTCTTTGCTTCAGACTTCAGCCCAGGACAGAAGCCCTCCTGCAGGATCTAGTTAAAGAAAATTGTGATAATCGTAATGCTTTGCTGGCTGCATGGAAGAAAAATCCTAAATGTAAGTGTTCTGTTTGCCTAGTTGTCAGTCATATCAGTGGACTACCTCGAGCACTATTGGATTATAGCTTCAAAAAATGGACTATTTTGTTAAGTGAACAAATATTTCCTATTTTCTTTCCAGAAGCAGTAATGCCCTGTGTTTGGTTCTTGTGAAAAAATGACAGCACTTCAGAAAGCAACATCTACTTGTATTATTTTTTTTTCTGTAGTTCTAACCACAGTTAAAATTTATTAGACTATGGTGGTACTATCCATGGATATATTGGGGTTTTTTTTCCTGGTAAAATAGATTTTATTCAATACTGGGTGCCAGATGATAAGAATTCCTTCACAGGAGCAGCAGGAAACATCCAAGCTCCAGCACCATCCCAGCTGGGGGATGCTGGTCCTGGGGTGATCCCACAGGAGATGATTTTTCCAGCCAGAATCTGTAACTGCTCCTCTTCCCTTGCAGATCTGCTCACAGCCTATTGCCAGTGGGTCCCTGAGGCCATGCACCAGGAGCTGGCTCTGAAGTGGCCACCAGTAGCCCTGTGACTCTTGGTGTTGATGGACTCCTCTCCTCCACGGTGTTTGGAGGTGTTTTCCAAGGGTTTCCTTGGAAATCTGAGACAGATGGACTCACCAATTGTAGAAATGCTTTTTTTTTGTAAATAAACCGGGTGGTGTTCTGTTTTCTCAGAAGTCCTACCAGCTGTTCTGCTGGTATTTCGTAATATTAATGTTTGGATAATTTTATCCATTGTATTTTATAGATTTTTTTTTTTTTACCTGAAGTTTCTCTTTGGACTATATTAGTCATATGAACTGTAATAAATATGTAAAGTTCTTGGTCTGGATGGGAGAAATGTTTGCTGTGTGGGATGCTGCAGTGAGCAGAACATCAGAATTGTGCAGTCACATCCTCACAGGATGTCAGCAGATCCATATGTAGGCAGAACCTGGGCAGGAAGCAAAAAAATGAGGAAACTCGTGGATTGAGAGAGGAATGCTTTAATTAGTGAAGAAGCTTGAATTTACCTTCCCTTCACCTGATCCTTTTGAGTCTTGGTAAACCCAGTGCTGTTGCTGTTATTTTATAATATATGTATAATTTATATATAAAATACAGCTAACACTGTGCTATTGGGCTGCTGCTTGTGGCACTGCTCCAGGAGAAAGTCTGGACAGGGACCCTCCTGCCCCGTGTTCTGAAGGAAACTGGTGCAGCCCAGGTGCCTGGATGTGTGTCCATAATTCCCACTGCTCCCACACACTTCAGGGGAGAGTCCAGGACACAAGTAAGCATTAAAAACATCTGAAATGGAAGAAACAGCGACTTCAGATTTGGAGGCAGATGGAAAGCAGCCCCTTGCAGTGCATTTAAACACTGCAGCAGCCCTGGGTGTGGGACAGCCCCAGGAAGTAGGGTGCTGGGGGCTCATGGCACAGCTGCTTTCTTTAGCAGGAATTGCAGCAGGAGTCTGCAAACCCTGCTGAGTGGAGGGAAGAAAATCAACAGGCGCCTATCGCGTGTATTGGGAAATTTTGGCTCCTATGGATAATGAGGCAGGAAAAAAACAACCACGGACTTGGTATAAGAATGGCAAAAAGTGGAGATGCCGGGGATTGAACCCGGGGCCTCATACATGCAAAGCATGCGCTCTACCACTGAGCTACATCCCCTCACGTAGGAAGCGCTTGCGCACAGCACTTACAGCGATAGCAGGAGCCGCACACTGGGCCCGGCGGTGCCACCTCGGTGACAGTGCAGTCACCCCGTGTCCCCCACGCTCCGCGCCGGGCCCCAGAGGCGGCAGCGCCCGCGGGAACGGAGCGGGACGGCGGCAGCTCCGCCCGGGTGGGAGCGCAACCTCATGGAGCAAGGCAAAAGAACTTTGCTAGCGGCTGTCCTCGTTAGTATAGTGGTGAGTATCCCCGCCTGTCACGCGGGAGACCGGGGTTCGATTCCCCGACGGGGAGGTCCTCTAACTTTTGTCCCCGGATGCCATTTTTTGCAGGCGGCCCAGCGCAGCGCTTCTCTGTGATGCCGGCGTGGAACCCACAGCTGGACGGGCGGGACAAAACCGTCGAGGAAAAGTTTTGTGCAAGCGGCGGACTGGCCGTGCGCACCGGCCTGCGTGCGGAACACCTGGAGGCTGGGGGTTCACCGGTGGGAACGAATTCCTGCACGGCCCGGGAATTAATACCGGCACGGCTCGGGAATGAATCCCTGCACGACCTGGGAATGTATCCCTGGACGGCCCGGGAATGAATCCCTGCACGGCCCGGGAATGAATACCTGCACGGCCCGGGAATGTATCCCTGTACGGCACGGGAATGAATCACTGTACGGCCCGGGAATGAATCCCTGCACGGCCCGGGAACAGGCGGCAGAACCCGCGCGGGAGGGCGGCACCGGGACCTCGGGGCGGGGTCGTATCTACAGCCAGCGATGGCGTTTTCGGCCGCCGAAATAGCTCAGTTGGGAGAGCGTTAGACTGAAGATCTAAAGGTCCCTGGTTCGATCCCGGGTTTCGGCAGTGGAATTTTTCTTTTCTCTCCTCTTAGCTCCTTTTGCTGCCGGGCGGGGAGGGCAGGGGCTGCTGTCCGCGCGTCGGGTGCCTGAGCCGGTGCCAGTTTGCAGCCGCTCCCGGATGTTGGAGTTTTGTGTCGGGAGCAGCTTCCCAAAGAACGGTGGCGATGGAGCGGGTCCTGCGGCAGCCGTTCGGGCATGGCCTGGCCTGCGGCCATGCGCTCTCCACCTATCCTCGTTAGTATAGTGGTGAGTATCCCCGCCTGTCACGCGGGAGACCGGGGTTCGATTCCCCGACGGGGAGGTTACGTTTTTCTCCTTCGTTTATTTTTTTTTCCGCACGGATTTCTGTCATTTCCGACTGAGCAAAACCATTCTGTTTTCAGCGTGCGATCCAGCTCTGTACACAGCAGCGCCCACAGCGCGCCCGGGCCTGGCGGGGCCTCGGTGCGGCCCCACCCGCCCTTGTCCGTACCGGGGCCCAGGGCAGCCCGGATGTGGCCCGTGGGCAGGGCCGGTAGCATGGGCAGGGGGATGTAGCTCAGCGGTAGAGCGCATGCTTTGCATGTATGAGGTCCCGGGTTCAATCCCCGGCATCTCCATGTGGGTGCTGCTCTTTTTCCCGCTTTTTGCTGATGTTTTATCCAGTTAAAGTCACCGCGTCCCGTTAAGCAGCAGCAGGAGCAAACTGACCGTGCGGCCGAAATGGGCCCACAGCGGCACTTCCCAGCGAAATAAAGTGTAGGAGTTTTATCCCGTTTGGTTCTCCTCAGGTCTGTGCGAACACACACGGCCTTTTGTGTCCCACTGGGTGTCCCCTCTAAGGGACACAGGAGGCCCAAAAAGAACAGCAAAGCAGCAAACCCCGAAATGCAGGGGGGCAGTGGCCACTCATGCCAGCCTGCCACTGGTACACCCCACAGCCTGGCAGAGCCAGGACACCGCAGCTGACAGCACTCACTGGCTCTGCAGTGCCCACTCACCTCTGCTGCCCTGCTCAGCCCCTCGGCAGCATGAGCAGCTTGGGAAGAGCTCTCAGGGGAAAAAAACCGCCCTTGCTTTGATCTCCTCAGGTTGGCTGGGGAAACTCTGAGGGGCTCATGGGGAAACTGTGGGGCTGGGAGGGCTGAGAGCTATGGCACAGCTGAGAGGTTGTGACCAAAGCCCACGCAGAGCCTGAGACAGCTCTGATCTGCACAGCTCAGTGGCAGCTGTTCCATCTCACTGCCTGCCCACCAACAGCAGCAGGAGCTGACCGCCGACAAATGCAAAGTGACATTTCCTGCCACAGTGGCTGAAAAGCTCCTTGTGCTATTTATTTACTCATCTTACTTCCAGTTGTTATTTTGAGCCAATGTTTGGCTGCAGGGCTGGTGAGTGTGAAGATTCCTTGTAAATTGGATCTCCCTGGCAGCTGTACTTCTGGAATGTGCCCTGCATGTAAATGGAAGAGACAGTTTGTAGTAACAGGCATGAAGTAACAGACTTTTTGTCACAAAATACTTCCCCTTGTGCCCTTTCAGTGATTTCCTGGCCTCACCTTGTAACTAAAAGAACAAGCTTAACATTATTATTCACTTTCTGCTGAGAAAAGACCTAAACCTGGAAAGCTTCTCCAATTTTTGATGCTCATACACTCCCAATGCACACATTGTCACCCACTGAGTACTGAGAGGTAACCAAAAGACTTCTGTGGCTTTTTTTTTTTCATCTAAATAACCAGAATATTTGAGATTATTATCATTACAGCTGTGCTGAGATACAAACACAAAGCAGCAGAGGCCAAAGAGCTCCCCAGAGCATTCCCCTCCTGTAACAGCTCCATGTGTCAGGCAGACACAGGCACTTTCCCTCAAACCCCCAAAGCTGTGGCTGGACCTCTGCTCCTTTCCTACTGCTGAGCAGCCCTGGGTGTTAGCAGTGTCCCTTCCATTTTCCTTGGGCACTGCCAAATGAAGGATTTTGTAGGTGGATAGAGCCGAAAGGCACTGCCTGAATCTTGCAAAGCTCCATTCTGTTCCCAGCTGTTGCTGGAATTGCTGTGCAGTTTGAGTAGGATGGTGCAGGAGCTGTCAGACTGCAGCACAGGTCTATCAGAAGGTGCTCCTTGAGAACAGAATATGAAATAGGCATTATTATTACTATTATTTATAATTTTACCCTGATTTTAATGAGTTATAAATTCCATTACAGCTCAGATGCACACACCATTTTCTGTGTGCATATACATCCACACACTCATTGATTATCTCTCGGGCACACCACCAGCAGAACTTGATCTCTATCCATCAGCCTTTCTTTGTCCCTCACGTCCCCTCTGCAGGCTCCCTGATCTCCATTCCCCTGCAGCTCCCCTTTCCTGGGGTGGTCCCTGCCCTTTCAGGCCGTTCCTGCATCACCACAGCAGCCAGACACCTTCTCTGCGCTGTCCTTTGTCACACAGGCGCGATGGCACCGGGGCTCTGCCATAAACCTCCTGCACCCCTACTCGTCCCCGGGTGTGTGACAGACACCACGCTGCCCCACCACACGCGGAGGCCTCTCACACAGAAAAAACACCCGAGGGGCCCCTGGGGATTAAGGCGACCAACTCCTTCCCTCAGGAACCCCCTCACGGTGTGGCCGCGGGCAGAGCTGACCCTCGCCTTGCCCCAGAGGTGGAAGCCAAGGAAGTGTTTTTCAAGCAGGGGCACAACTGCAGGGTTTAAACCCCTGAACATTAACGAAAGTCTCCGACAGGAACTTTTACATGAGGCTCCAAGTTGGGGTCACTGAAATGGCCCAGCCAGGCCCCGCTTCAAAGACTCCAGGCCAGGTTTTGCCGCCGCTCGCCTTCCCGCGCGCTGCGGCCTCAGCGCAGCCGCGCGAAGCGGCGATCCCTCCGCGGTGCCTGCGCGCGCTCCCTTCTCGGCCGCGCAGCACAGCGGAGGCGCGCGGCGCGAGGAAAATAGTGCGCAGCGGAGTGATCCGAACGCGGGGCGGGGCGCAGGGGGCCATATAAGCACCGGGCGGAGGGATGCGTGGCGCAGTTGGCGCTAGGTGAGGTTTGTGGTGTCGGCGTGGCCGCGCAGCGCCGCGGTGAGAGCTCGGCGGGGAGAGGGCCTAAACGCGGGCTGGGCGGGAGGGAGCGGTGTGTGCGCTGAGGCGCTGCGGCGGGGGGCGATGGCTGACAGCAATGGCGGAGGGACGGCTGGGACGTTGCCTTCCCCTTTCAACGGCGGCACCGCGAGGCGGTGGCGGGGGAGGGCGAGCGGCCGCTGGCAAAATGGCGGCGGCGCAGGCGCAGCAGTGCTTCTCGACGGTGGCGGGGCGCCGTGCGCGCGGCTCGGGCGGGAAGGGGAAACGGGCGGGAACCCCGCCCTGCCAGTGCTGGGGGCGGGGTCTGCGCTGTGACGTCACGGACAGGGCGCAGCCCTGGGTACGGGGAAGGGGAACAGTCACTAAAACACGGCGGGTTTTCCCTTCTCCAGGGAAAAATGCAGATCTTCGTCAAGACCCTGACGGGCAAGACCATCACCCTTGAGGTCGAGCCCAGTGACACCATTGAAAATGTGAAGGCCAAGATCCAGGACAAGGAAGGCATTCCCCCAGACCAGCAGAGGCTGATCTTTGCTGGCAAGCAGCTGGAAGATGGCCGTACCCTGTCTGACTACAACATCCAGAAGGAATCTACCCTGCACCTGGTGCTGCGCCTCAGAGGTGGGATGCAGATCTTTGTCAAGACCCTGACAGGCAAGACCATCACTCTGGAAGTCGAGCCCAGTGACACCATTGAAAATGTCAAGGCCAAGATCCAGGATAAGGAAGGCATTCCTCCTGACCAGCAGAGGCTGATCTTTGCTGGCAAGCAGCTGGAAGATGGCCGTACCCTGTCTGACTACAACATCCAGAAAGAATCTACCCTGCACCTGGTGCTGCGCCTGCGGGGTGGTAACTGAACCAGCAGGTTGTTACAAATAAAAGGTTTCCTGCACATGTTCATTCCAATAAAGCTGTTGCATCCGTGAAAGTTTGTGTCCCAAGTTACCTGAACAGCCGTTCGTGACATTGCCCGACTCCAGCTCACTAATAAACAATAATTACAGTAGTTTCCACAGACAAAGGACTTGCAAAACTGCCTTATGCAAGCCCCTTCCACATGCCTGGCTACTGTAGCTAATCCCTTAGCTGTGGTTTTCCTGGGGTTGTGTAAGTGTTCTGATACCTGGCTGCAGCTCAGTGCCTGCCTGCAGATGTTGTGCAGCTGTGGGCGTTGTAAGGCCAGCATTGCATCCGGAAGCTGGAGATGCTCCTCAGTCAGAAGGCTTTGAAACAGCTCTCGGTTGCCCAGCAACTGCCCTAATTTTGGAATTAGTGAAGAAACAGCAGAAGGGTGATCCTACAGCTCTGTCACAGGCTGGGGTTACAGGATGTCACTGCTGGTCCTGCAGCCTGTGGGGTGGGAATTGTAGATCTGATTGGTTACAGGGTGGACTTGTTTTTTTGTCAAGCTTAAATGACATTAAGCAAGCAGTAATTTCAGATGTACTTATTGAAAATCTGAATGTGCTTTGTTCCAGCTGTGTCCTAAGTGGAAATGCTGCTGAGCTGTCACAGCAGTTCCTGTGTGCTGTAGAAGCCCTGGCAAAAGGGAAGTTCTGACAGAAGTGTTTGTGCTGGAGGTTGCAGGAGGGGCTGATGAGTTAACCATGGCTGTGCTGGAGGTGTGCAGAGGGAAAAGGGGCAGTAAAACAGAGATGCCCATTCCAGGAATGGTGACTGGCTTCAGGGGACCTGAGGGGCTCTTACACTGGGTGGGATTGCAGGGTGTGCCTCAGTTGCTTTTAGCAGTGTGGCCTGTAAGGGGCAAGTTTGGAGCACTGAGATCTGTGCTCTGCCAGAGGAAGCATTTGAATGCTAAGGAGCTAAATCCTGCGTGGGTGAGAGCTGGTGCTGTGCCATCCTGGACATCCTGTCCTCTTCCACAGGAGTGCCCCAGCCTCTGCCCACGCTGCCTTAGCTCCTGGTTCCTGAGCTGAACCCCAACAGCTGCAATGAACAGCTTGTCATTGTGTGGGCTTTCTTTCCTCTTGGCACATCAGAATTCACAAACTGAGCATCTCTAAAGCAGAGCTCCTTAAACAAAGGTGTCTGCTCAGTCCAGGGGGTTGTCACTGGAATGCAGGGAGCATAACTCCATGTGGTTCTGACTGGAAGGCAGCCTGCCATCAGGGGAGAGCTGCAGGAGAACATGGGGTGTTTGATGAATGTCAAAAGCCTCCACAAATTACTGCAGAGCTGGGTTTTAAGAAATCCTTTTCAATGTCTCAGTAAACAACGTTTACAATGGCATATTTGAAAACCACAGTGCTGGGCAAATCTATAATGGCCTGGAGCAGGCTGCAGCCAGGCAGAGCAGGAAGCCTGGAGGAGAAACCCGGGCTGTGGTGTCATGAGCTGGGTCAGCCTCTGCTGACCACAAAGGGAACGGCACGAAGCTGTGTCAAGAGGGTTAGAATGGGTGTTAGGGAAAAGTTCTTCCCACACAGGGTGGGCTGAACAGGCCTGGGGCACTGGTCACAGCACCAAGCCTGCCACAGTTCAAGATGAGTTTGGGAAACACTCTCAGGCACGTGGTGGGATGTTGCAGGTGTTCTTTACAGGTTTTTTACTTGGTCCTAGTGGGTCCCTTCCAGTCCAGGACGTTCTATGGTTCTGTGACCTCCATGGGTCAGTTTGCTGGGTTTAAGGAACCTCAAGGCTCACAGCGGCAGTGCCAGTGCTTCAGAGGCAGCATCCGTGAGCGGAGACCACAGCTGGGGTGGGATCAACCACAGAACAGCAACATTTGATGAGAACAGCAAAAGATTTCATAAACTTTAAGGTTGTCTTTTGTTCTAACCGTGGCAGAACATGCTGTTCCCAGATCTTCTCACGGTCGCATTGTTCTGCAGTGCCTCAGGGAATCTCCTGGATTTTACTGGGTTTTATTGGGATTTGAAGAAAAATTCCTTTCACAGCATTTCTTTATAATAAAATGTTCTAAAAAGCAAAAAGAAAACAGCACTTACTTTGTGCTGTTCTGAAGGCATTGCTGCTGGAAGAGGGAGCCTGTCCCACAGCAGAGACCGGTCAGGATTGAATAGAGACATTGGTTAATTGATCTGGTCATTAAACAGAGGCAACTATCAGGGTAAAACGTTTAGAAGGGAAAAAAAAAAAAAAAAGACACAAGTGTAAAGGTACAAAAGCAAATGTTCAACCAAGGTGGGGGTCTTGGCAGGTCCTGTGCTGTGCTGGGCCCTGCCTGGTGGCAGCCATGAGATTGTACCTCCTCTCATCGTGCAGGACAGTGTGTGGCAGGTGAAAGTACTCCAGTTTCCAGATGTGTCAGCTCAGCTGGGACAATGGGATGTTGTACATGATTGATCTAAAACAGGCTGTCACCGGCTGCACTCTTTTCTCCTGCCTTCTAAATGCTTCTGCGGATGAGTCTCAACGAGGCTTTTACTCAGGGCCGTGTTCAGATGCACAAGATAGACAAAAGTCCCTGTTCCTTGGAAAAGCAGAGTTGGGTTAAATGGATGAACAGAAGCAGGTTAATGGGTAATGGATCTTACTCCTCAGGCAAGACATTACATATGTATTCATATACACATGAATACAAACACATTTATGTATTTTTTCTCTAGCATGTAGTGACAGAACAAGAATGAATGGCTTCAAATTGAAAAAAAAATAGGTTTACATTAGATATTAGGGAAAGAATCTTTACTGTGAGGATGGTGAGGCTCAGCAACAGAGAAGCTGTATCCGCTCCATTCCTGGAAGTGTCCAAGGCGAGGTTGTGTGGGGCTTGCAGCAACCTGGGGTAGTGGAAGGTGTCCCTGCTTATGGCAGAGGGTGGGACAAGATGATCTTGAAGATATCCTCCATCGCAAACCCATTCTATCCTACAACTGCATGACTGAGTGATATTTTATCTATTTCCATCCTTCCTTCTCTCTGTGTTACCGATCTGCCCGTTTTTCTGCGTGGGAACCCGCGCTCACCATCACACCCGGACTCACACTCAGGCTCACCCTCATACCTGGGCTCACCTTCACAGCCGGGCTCACAGCCGGGCTCACAGCCGGGCTCACAGCCGGGCTCACAGCCGGGCTCAC
>VWYI01046394.1:801431-823096 GCA_013399455.1 Anthoscopus minutus | reverse complement strand
GCCCCCTCAGCCGGGCCGGGCCGGGCCGGGCCGGGCCGCGGGGCCATAAAGCGGGACCCGCTCCCGGTCCCGCTGCGCTACCGCCTCCGCCCCGCCATGGCCGTGGCCCGGCGCAGGCTGTCCGTGGGGCTGGGGCTGGCCGGGCTGGCCTGCGCGCTCCTGGGGGGCTGCCTGCTGCTCCTGGGGCCTCACATCATCCGGCAGCAGGTCATCAAGGTCAGCGAGGCGAGGCTCGGGGCGGGACGCGGGCCGGGCGGCGGAGCGGAGCGGGAGGCGATGCCGGCCGTGTGGGGTCGGTGGAGGGGCCTAGCGGGATGCGCTGGGGCCCATGTGTGGTGCGGGGCCGGGGCAGGGGCGCGGACACGTTTGCTTTGTGCAGTGCGGTCCGGAGAGCGAGCGCTGGAGGTGGCGGTGTCACAGCTACAGCTCCGAGCAGCCTCGGGCTCTTACTGTGGGCAAACGCGGGCTTGGGGCGTTCCACCCTTTGGTGACAGCAGATTTGCCTGGAGTGAGCTGGTTAACCACTGCTGGTTAACGAGAGCTCTTTGCATCACTGGAATTGCATGCAGTGCTTGGCAGAGCATCACCCTAAACACCACCACTTCCTTCCATCCTGCCTCTACCTGCAGCACCAGCTATTCCTTTCATAAATAAATGAGCAGATTGCCGGGCTCACACGTGCTCTGCTGAGATGCTTTCCCAACTGGGAACAGGGTGATGTGCAGGAGCGCTCCGGAGAAGCCTTGTGCGTGGAGCAGCCTCCAAGTTATTCTCTCTTCTAGACTGAAAGCCTGAAGAGTTGCTTCTCTGAAGACCTGTTTTATCCACAGGAGAGTTCCTAAGGCTGAAAAGGGTTTGTCCCCAAAATGTGGGGCTGTGGATGGAGTTGTTGGTCTGTTGAGAAACTGCTGTGCAGTTTTATGAACCAGCACTCCTGTCCCTGCTGCTGAGACACCAGTTATCCTGCTGTAATGTAGAGCTCATCCCCACATTTAGCCAAACCTTTTTCCTCCCTGTCCAAAGCAGATGTGCTCCCTGCCTTGGCCTTTCTCCAAGCTTCCACCTACCCAGGTCAGCCCCTGAAAATTTGCTTCTGATGAAAGAGGTGAACAAACACCCTCATAGCCAATGGCTGGCATTGCGTGTGGCGCAAAGTCTCTGCCGAAAATGACCTACTTAAACACATCCCTTGGAAGTGCTGCAGGCTGGGCAGAGCCTGTAGATCAAACAGCAGAAAATCTTTGCTCAGTTTCAGGACATCAGGAACTGGTACCTGTAGATAAAAGGCTGAATGGACCCTGCAGAACAGAAATGACATTTTTTTGTGCAAGAGCCTTTGTGCCCTCTTTTTACCTAATTCAAATTCTTTCAACCTAATTAGCTAAGTCCTAGTAATTTGCAATGAGAACAGAAGATAAGGGAAAGATCAACCTTTGTTTTTCCTTCCTTCACCTCAAAGCCTTGGTCTCCCCATCATCAACATGACACAAAATTGCCTGGAGCTTGTGTTTTTTCCATTTCACATTCAGACTTATAACTGAGTGATGGTGGGTGATGAGAAACATTCAGGCCCTTACTGAAACTCCAGGGTTGGTCTTCAGAGCAGTGTAAGAGTGGGTAAGAGGCGCTTGAAGGGCTGGGGTTGGGCAGGCAAAGGCTGGTTTGCCCATCCTGGCTTCCTGAGCTCTATCCTGATAGAAAAGCACTTAGTTGCAGAGAGGTGGTTGTTCCAAGGATATCTTTGGGTGAAGTCTGCAGGGAAAGACATGGAAAACAGGGAGCTTGGAGCCTGTCTCCTGCCTCATCTGCACAGGGCTGCCTGTAGCCCTGCAAAAACTGAGGACTATTCCTTTTCTGGAAGCATCTGGAATGCCACAGACCTTGCTGCCCAAGGTATGAGCTTGCACACAGTGAGGCTGCATCAGCTCCTCCTTCTGCCACCCATGACTGCTCCACCTGGGACTTCTGATGCTGTCCTGGGTGGCAGGAGCCAGGAGCAGGTGACAGCACAGTCCTTGATGGTGTAGCAGGGTGAGGAGGTGGGTGCTGAGAGGATGTGGAGGGTGAGGTCTGACTGACACCTGGCTTAACTGCTCCTCCCAGTCTGCTGGGGAAACCTCATCTCTCAGTTTTACTGAGCAGGGTGCCTGCCTCCTGGAGAAGCAGGATTTGGATGCTGTGGTGGAGCTGCTGCTCTTCTGGCCCCATCTGGAGCTGATGGGCAGTAACCAGTTATTTCAGTTTCTTGGGAACAAAGATCAGCCTGGTCAGGAGGGGTCAAACATCTCAACTACCCTTTGCAACCCATCCAGTTGACAAATATTTTTATTTAAGACCTATGACCATGTTTGTTTTGACCTAAAAGTAGCTTAATTTTAAGGCTACCCTGTTGTGGGGATTTTAGCAGCACCTGTGGAGTACCTTAAGCTGCTGTGCCCAGGTGGGAGGGAGCTGGGAGAGGCAGCAGGGAGCTGGGATGTAGTTCCATCTGACTGGGTACTTATTACAAAAATAAATACATATGCAACAAGCAGTCAAGGGTGTGCAAGACAGAACAATTAAAGGAAACAAGATGTTCTTGATCATAAGTCAACACTTGGGAATCAGGGTTGTAAAACAGCCTAAATAAAAATTTGCCCTATTACTGCTTCTTTGCCATGAAATCCTTGGAGCTGGCAAAATTAAAGCAGCATTTGGGCATGGAAGTGGTGGTGGGAAGGGTTTGCTAGATTAGATGGGTTGCACAGCGTTGTGGAGATGTCTTTCTGGGGCAGAGCTTGGATGAGGGGCTTGCAGAAGCCTGCTGCTCACAGGTAGCTCAGCCTTGCTGTGAAATGCCTCAAGAAAAATGGGGATGTTGTGGGGAAACCTCTGGCAGCTCAACTCCCTGTGTCAGCAAATATGTGCTCAGTCAGAGTGAGCAGCTCCAGAGCAGGAGCTGCTGAGCTGCAGCAGCACAGAGCCCACATCCCTCCTCCTGCTGGTGGATCAGCCCCACTTCCATAAGCTGGCTGGGTTACCTAAGCAGGGACAAGGATTTGTGCTCACAGAAGAAACGATTATGGTGGAACACATCCAAAGTAAGTGTTCAAGAAGAAACAAGCTCTTGCCCCTACTGCAGGACCCTGGAGGCAGGGAGGGAGTGGAGGCAGGTGTGCCCATGTGTCAGGTCCTGAGCTGAGGAGGGCTTAAGTTGTCTCTGAGCTCCTGCAGGCATTTCCCAGCGCACAGGACAGTGATATGGGAGCACGATTGTGCCTTGCCTTTGACCTGCCTCATGATCAGCCATGGGTCAATGCAGGCTGGCAGCTGAGAGGAGGCAGAGGTGTCCTGTGCTAGGCTGTTGGGACACAGCCATCCCAGTTCTCCATCTTCTTTTTGGGAATCTAGTGGGCTTTCCCTGCTGGTACCTGAACAGTTGTGAGGATAGGTGTGCCACTTCTCCTTGCGTGCTTTTAGCTGTGTGGAGCTGCCAAACCTGTGAGCAAAGGCTTTTGGGACAGGGTTGTTTCTGCTAGACAAGTAAAACAGTAGTGAATGATCTGGAGCCAAGTCTCAACAAAACACAAAGAAACCCTATGGGTAGGATTAGAAAAATTAAGCCTGAATAAATAAGCCAGCAGCTATCCTGTGGCATAAACCTGATGCTTCTGCACACACAGGAGTTCTTACTGTAGATGTAGCTAGGTTTCAGTCTGCCACACACACCTGGATCCTCTGGAGAGCTTCTGTTGTAACTGCCACCTTCGTTGAGCTGAGAGTGGATGTGTTCATCTGCAGCCACAGAGCCCGAAAGTTGTGCCTCCTTTTTTCTTTTTTCCTTACAGAATGTCAGGATCAACCCCAACAGCATCTCCTTCCAAATGTGGAAAAATATCCCTGTTCCTTTCTACTTGTCAGTGCATTTCTTCGAAGTGCTGAACCCCCAGCAGGTCCTGCAGGGAGCAAAGCCAGTGCTGAGCCAGCGTGGACCCTACGTGTACAGGTCAGGTACCCCCTGTGGTCCAGCTTGGCATGAGCCTGACCACTGTGCTACCTCCTCTGGCAGGAGGACATGGCATCAGCAGGCTTGGTGATGGTGAGAGCCCAGGGGCACTGGATTTTAAAGTGACCCAGATGTGCTCTAATTGCTCTGATCCTGCTAAAGGCACACGTAGGACCTCTGGTCACTGGGACAGTGAGATTGGTGGGTGCAGCACTCGGTCTTTTTCTGGGGCCAGTTGGGCAGGCAGAGCTGGGCTGATATGATCCAAACATGGCTATGAGGGGTGTTGGTGTGGTGATGGGTGATCCTGTCTTCAGAGTGCTCTCCTTTTATCTTTGTTGTGCATTTAAGAGCCCAGCTCTTGAGCTGGAGTTGCCTCAGTATCAAACTTCAGGGGTCAGCCCAAGTCCTTGTCTAACACGAGACCCAGAACGTGCCTGACATGAGTGCCCTGGTCATGGAACCAGTATGGAGAACCAGTATGGAGCACTAGCACTGGGTCAGGCCCACACACAGCAGGGCTGGGTCTCTTTGCCAAGGCTGAGGAGGATGGCTGAAGCCCCAGGTGCTTCTCAGCACCTGAAAGAGGAAGCGGTGATTGATGCTGAGTTGAGCTTGTGAACTTCCCCACAAGCAGTGATCTTAAATATATTAGTGCCCACAGAAATGTGGGGAGGGTGAACCAGCAGCCTAAGCAAGTTCATGTGGGAAGATTACAGGTTAATCCGAAGCTGTTTGAGCAGGGTGCAGGGGAGCTGCAGTGTGGATGTGCCCTGGTTTCCCCTGGCCTCACCAGGTCGTGCTGGGAGTTCTGTGTGCGGCCATCGCATCGCTCTCTTGGCTTGGGGAAAAGCTTCCCTTGCTGTAAAGGAGAATAAACAAAGGGGCAAAGCTTATTAGTGTCCTTGTGTTCCTGCTGAGCAAGATTAGTGCCCTTCCCTAATGTGGGCTGTAAAACAGAGACTCCACAGTGAAGGACTTTGTTTTTGCTGGTGAGTTGAGCTTCAGTTTCTCCAGGAGCAGTAACAGGCTTGTGATGTTGGGGACAACCTCACACTGCTGCAGAGCACTGCAGCCTCCATGAGACTGGGGCTGCCCCTGTGGTGTGGCTCAAGTCCAGCAGCACTGGGCAGTGTGCAGGACATGGCTGGCCTGAAGCCCTGAGGAGCAGAAGGGCCACGAGGCTGTGTGGAGGGTCAGGCTGCCTTGAGCCCAGGAGCCATGGAGGAGCTTGGGAGCAAATCAGTGTGGGCTTACTGGTGGAACATTTGGTGTGTGGGTTGCTGTGGCTCCACATGTCTGATGTGCATGGCACCTTTCTGATGTGGTTGGGCTCTCCAGTGGCTGTAGATGAAGCAACAGAGGAGACTTACACTTTTATTTTAAATTTCTTGGGTACTGAGTTGGGAAGAAACACTTCACGTCTGCAAGAAACCAATCTGTCAGGGGTGCTGGCTCCTGGGCTGCCCTCTCCTCTTGCCAGACTCTAACCCTGGTTGGGGTGGGAGGTTTATATCTGCTCCCACACTGCCTTCCCCGCTGCCCTGTGGCTCCTCACTGGGGTTTGGTCTCCCCCAGCAGCAAGTCCAGGCCTGTGCAGCCCATCCTTGCTCCGCAGGCTGCAGGGGCTCTGCCTAGGGATGCTTCCCATGATCTCCCATCTCTTTGCAGGGAGTACAGGTATAAAACAAATATCACGTTCCATGACAACGATACAGTTTCCTACCTGGAGTACAGGAACCTTTTTTTCCAGCCAGACTTGTCCAATGGCACAGAAGACGAGTACATTGTTGTTCCAAACATTCTGATGATGGTAAGTGCTTGTTGCATGGGTGGGTTCCACCTTCTGAGCTTGCAGGGAGGGTGGTGATATCCAGCCCTTAATCACTGAATTATTGAATCCCTTTCATGCAGGGCTTAAGGCTAGTCAGCAATGAGGTGGTTAAGCTTATATAATGCAATTTTCTGCTTTCTGGGTGTTAAATTGTTTTGTTGGGCTGCTACTGTTCCAAAACCACAGTGTGTAGAGCAGCTGGTCTTGAGTCTGCAACCTCATCTGAGCATCCTGTGGGGTAATCAGGCCTGTGAGCCCTCAACTGCTTTCTTCCCCAGCTAGGAACAAATGAAGAACCTCAGTCTGTTCAGAGGATTCCTCTGGGGCTATAGATGGGAGCAGCAGAATGATCTTGGTTAGCAGCAAAACTGCTTTATCTTTGGTAAAGAAGGGGCTCTCATCCCAGAGGTTTGTTTTCCTTCTCAGGGAGCAGCTGTGATGATGGAAAAACTGCCAAATTTTGTGAAGCTTTTACTGAGTGGAGCCCTGGCTGGCCTGAAACAGGAGGCATTCATGAACCGGACGGTGGGGGAGATCATGTGGGGGTATGAAGACCCCCTCATAGATGCCATAAATATGATTGTTCCTGGCCTGATCCCTTTCAAGGGGAAGTTTGGATTGTTCATGGATGTAAGTAAAGTTTTGGCTGGGAATGCTAAAATCGCAGCAATACTGATCTTGGGGATAGCTCAGGCCCTCAGCTAAGTAGAAGCTGATGGTGTGTGAGGCACCCCTGGAGCTGATGGGGGAGCCCAGGGTTGCAGTCTTGCTGTGAGCAGTAGACTGAACAATCATTCCTTCTCTCTGCAGTTTAACAACTCCAATTCAGGACTGTTCACAGTAAACACGGGCATGAAGAACATCAGTCAAGTTCACATGGTGGATTCATGGAATGGGCTTAAGAAGGTGAGTCTGGCAGCAAACCTTCAATAGTGGGGAATGCCTGACTTAAAGGAGGGTAAGCTGAAAGCTCTGCGTGCTCTTGTGTGTGGGTCAGGTTTGAAGACAAATTTCTACAGGACTTCAAGTGCTGCAGCTTCTGTTCTAGCAAGTTGCCAGGAGGCAGCCATGTGGCAAGATGCTTTCCAGGAAACATTAAGTTCATCTCCTCACTGCACTCCCTTGCAGTGCTGTTGGAGCTGGTTGCCTCTAATGGTTGAAGTCTCAGGCTTCTGTGGCCTATGCTGAAGGTGTTAAATACTCCTATTAAAGGATGCTTTACTCTTCCCTTGTGGAATTCTGCTTCTAACTAAAATCATCTGAGTGTAGAGAGCAACCCCCCCCTTGGGGGACAGGTGGATCTTGTCTATTAATTGGGTGGATGTTTGGCTCACAGAATCATGGAAGATGGAAAATATGCTCCAGACTGGAAAGATCTTTGCTGCTGCTGCTATGGAAGCAGTGTGGGGTGGTGGACATTGCATGCAGGGGTGAAAGCTGACTCCAGCAAGCTCCTCCTTCTGAGTTCTTCTCTCTACACTTGTCCCACAGGTGAACTACTGGCGGAGCAGCCAGTGCAATATGATCAATGGGACATCAGGGGAGATGTGGCCACCATTCATGTCCCCCACCTCCCTGGAATTCTACAGCCCTGATGCCTGCAGGTGAGGCCACAGCTGCCAGCCTGTCCCCATGCAGGTGGCAGGACATGCTGCAGCCACCCTGCACTCACAGAGGCCCTGTGCAGTGACGCAGAGGGCTCAGGATTTGTTTCTGTAGTTAAAGTTCAGCTGCAGTTCGGGTTTGCATTATCTGAGCTTTGCAAACAGCGTAGTTGTCTCATTATCAGCATCTTGTAGTGTCCATAAATACTTTCCAGATCACTGGAGAGGTCCATCTTGCCCACTGTTTAATCAGTACAAAATAACCAGATGTGGTTATCTAATGTAGGTAAGATGTGGGCAGTTAGAAGGAGAAGTAAGGGTTATCAGAGGGAAATGCAGCTGTAGCTGCAGGACTCTTTCATCTGACTAAACCCTTGGAGAAATTATGTTGGGGGGAAATCCATGCCACCATTTCCTGGCTCTTCCTTCTTTTTGTTTTCTCTTTTTTTTTTTTTCTTCTGCTTGTGTAAGACACCCTGACCTTAGCTGATCACACAGGGCTTAAAGTACTCCACAGTGCCAGCCTGTGTGCCTGTGCCTGAGGCTGGAAGGAGGGGAAACAAAACCCCTGTCCCTAGTTTGGGGAAGATAATGATAATTCTGCCTTTGTAGATAGTGCTGCAAAACAAGCAAGTGCTCATGTTGTATAGAAAACAATGACCTCTTCAGTGAACAAACAGACAGCTGAGCTGAGCAATAGCACAGGGATTCCTCTGCACAAGGGACATCAGCAAACACCAAAATGACCTGGAGCCAGGAATTTACAGGAATGTTTACCTGTAACTGAAGTTTAAACACATACCTGTTCCTGTAAAACAACAGAAACCTCTGGAACAGAGCGTGCCTCCAGGCAAGGCTTCCAGGGAAGTGGAGGAAACCGAGCTTGGTTTCTTGTTGGCACGGAAGTTCCTGCCACAAGGAACGGTGGGGAAGTGGCTCAGCTTCTCAGACAGTGCTGTGTCTTCTCCCCAGACCTCTGCCTCAGCCTCTGTTCACACAGAGTTGTGGGCTAAGAGGACACCTGCCTTTCTGCAGGGCAGGCAGGGCCCATCTCCTGTGCTCTGGGCACATGAAGTGCAGCTGATGCTGGGAGGCAGCTGCCAAGGTTTTTATCCTGCTGATGTGCTACAGCCACCTCTGCCTCCTTGCAGGAAGGTGAGCAGAGCCAAGAGGTACATGTATAACTGCTGAACGTGCCCTGAATCCCCCATCCTTGGTCCCAGCATCAGAAGGCCTCTGTAGGAATGAGCATCCCCTTCAGCTGCCCGGGCTGACCTGGCAGCCCACTGTGACCCACTTACCCATTCTGTGATTCTCTGATCCCTGCAAGCCTCACTCAGGTGTGAAGGGAGCAAATCTTTATCCTGGAAACTTGCATCAAACCTGGCCAGCAATATTGCAGCACTACATCCATAGCCTCTAGTAGCAAGAAAAAAATCTTTTTGTGTCACGTAGGGAAATTTTCCACTCCCTTGGCAGTCTGTTGCTGCAGTTGGCCTGCAAAAGAGATTTACCCAGTGTCTGTGCCCTGTAACAGAGCACCTCGGAGCCAAGGCTTGCATAAAGTGGGTATTATCTCTTGGAGAGCAGCCCTGGGGGATTACTACATGCCTTTAAACAAATCTCACCAGGATACAGCAAACAGGTTTATAAGTCTGTAGTTTCTCTCCCTAACCAGTCCTGACCAACCCTTTAGATGTGCTTAAAACATGGAAAGCAAAAGGCTTAAATACTCACTCCCCATTCCCCAAAGCACTGCCTGGAGGGTTTATCTTGATCTCAAAGTCTAAGTTACATTGCAACTGCATCTTATCCTACCAAGATAAGAACCCACTTCTGGGCTGGGAAGCTGTTGGCTAATCCTAATCCTTCTCCACTGAAACCCTTCCAGATCCATGACACTGGTGTACGAGCAGTCTGGGAAGTTCAAGGGTGTGCCCACCTATCGCTTCGTGGCACCGAAAACCCTCTTTGCCAACGGCACAGACTATCCACCCAACGAGGGCTTCTGCCCCTGCATGCAAAGTGGCATCCAGAACGTCAGCACCTGTAGGCTAAGTAAGTCCTTTCCCCCCACTGGCTCTCCATAATGGACCAGTATTAAATCTGAGATGCAATTCAAGCTTGGCTGTCCGGAAAACCAGCTCTAGTGCCTGCTGGGGTGCTGAAAAGTACTGGTGGGCTCTGTTTGCACTCCCACAGGCATCTCAGCAATGAGAGAAAGAGGTAAAACCCTTCTGCCTGAGGTTCCTTCAGTGCCCAGCCCTATGAGAGCCTGGCATTTG
This sequence comes from Anthoscopus minutus, assembly GCA_013399455.1. Classification (NCBI taxonomy): domain Eukaryota; kingdom Metazoa; phylum Chordata; class Aves; order Passeriformes; family Paridae; genus Anthoscopus; species Anthoscopus minutus. Next base: position 813,388 of record VWYI01046394.1, on the reverse strand, counting down.
TGGGAATGCCCAGGGATGTAGTGTGGGAACATTAGAAGCCCTGGGCTGGAGCTGGGAGCAGGCAGGGAGCAGGGAAAGAGGCAGCCCACGCAGCTGCCAAATTAAATGTTAGCTTTGGACACTGAGTGTGCATCATGCAGGAGCCACGGTCCAGACTGGGTGTCCCAGCTTGTGTCTGGGAACAGGAAGCAGCCCATGGTGTGCTGTGTGGTGGTGGGAGAGAGTGGGTGGTGTTAATCCTCCCCGATCAATGGAACAACCTGCAGTGAGGGAAGGGAAGGAGTTTGCTGCTTGGCAGGAGAAAATACAAAAGCCTTGTTCAGAACAAGTACTGCAAGGGCTTAAAAGCCTCAAAAAATGCTTCTAGGTGGATGTGGAGGAGCTTAAGATGTCTTTAATCTCATGCAGATGCGCCGATGTTCATTTCCCACCCTCACTTCTACAACGCTGACCCATCCCTGGTGAATGCAGTCGAAGGCCTGCACCCCAGCAAGGACCAGCACGGGCTTTTCCTCGATGTGCACCCTGTGAGTGAGCCCACCAGGGCCCTCCCCTCACCCCAGGGACCAGCCCAGGATGGGGGGACCCTGCCATCAGCTGCATGGTGCCACCACTCTGCTCTCGTGGCACTGATTCGAGCAGGTTCCATAGTGCAAAGACTGGCAAGGACATGTGCAGATAAAAATGTCAAAGCCATAAACTAATTGAATAATTAGCCTGGCTTCTAGAGAATTGCAGAACTAATTATAAACATAATTATTTCGATAAGCACAGTGAAGTTCTTTCCACTGACTCAGGCCTATAACACCAGGAGGTGTATCTGGCAGCAGCCCAGCTATGCCCCAAATCTGCAAATGCACATTGCCATGAGAACTGGCTGGCAAAGTCTGAAGACCACGCTGTGGCTCAAGCTGGCATCTCCATTTTTTGGGCTGGCTTCTTCCACTCTCTCAACCTGCCCATCTGGAACTGACTGCTTTTGCTCTGGGCTGCTGCTGTGTTACACCCCTCATGAACTTACAGCATGAGGGTGAAGTCAGACTCCAGAGGGGGTGATTTGGGGTGTCCTGAGGTGTCACTGTCCAAGCTGCTGATGGGAAAGGGACTTGGGGATTTTCCACCTGCAGCCTGTGTTGTGCGTGGTCAGTTTTTCCAAATGATCAGTGATGTTTGCTCAAGCAAAAAACCTATTTTCCTCTTGAGGTAAGGTAAACTGTGTGTCTTATCTAGACATTGGGTTGTGACTGCTTTTCTTATCACAGTTATGAAAATCTAATTAAGTTTATTACAGTATCAAACATCTAGTGATAACAGTACAGTTAGCTATATTCTTATCTAGCTGCAGGCTGCTGACTACAAACAGGGACAGTCCAACAAAAATTCTCTGCTTGTAAAAATGTGTTGCAAAACTGCAGAGTCATGAGAAACCAATGTCTTAATTGGTGTCAACAAGACCAGCTTTGAAGTGTGATGTTGTGGTGGTGTTGGACTGTTTCTGGGCAGGGTCTCTTGGTCCCTACGAAGTCACTTGGAGGTTGCTGATGAGCTGGTTGTTCTCTTCCTCTACAGATGACAGGCATCCCCATGAATTGCTCCATCAAGCTCCAGCTGAACCTGTACATAAAGCAGGTGTCTGGTATAATGTAAGTGGTCACCTCCTAGAAATGTCCATCTGCCTTCCCTGAGCAGGGAGTTCTGCTGATGCTGAGGTTGCTGCAGAGTTTATTCTCCCCAAAGATGAAGCAGCTTTACCATGACCAGTTGTCCTATTGCTGGAGCCAGCTGGCTCCTGCTGAAGCATCAGCCATTCCAGAGACCACAAGCTCCATCCTTTAGAGTGGCTGCCTGTTTGCCCAGCTCGGGCAGGGTCCCTGTCCCTGACCAGACAGGGACTGTTCCTCTGCTGAGGCAGGAGCTGTTCTCCTACACTGTGCTGCCTCTCAGGACTTACCTGCAACATGGAGAAGCAAAACCCACTCCCCCTGCGGGGTAGAGAGTGAAGCCTGTGTCCTTCCAGCTCTATGAAAGCAAACAGGAGCTCTCTGTAACCAAACTGTGCGGTGCCAGATGTTAAATACCAGCAAGGGTGGGAGTGTGCTCTTGCTGCTTGGGCTGAGGGGCAAACACCTGCAGACAGCCCCCATGGTGGCATCCAGGTGACTGAGACATGAGCTTTAGCACTCTGGTTCACTGAGTTTCCTCTCCCTGGAGCCCAGGTTTGGGATGGCACTTACTGCTGTCCTCGGGCAGTTAAGCCCCCATGGAAGCATGAGCTCTTGCATGAAAAGCACCTGTTCCCCTCAAGGTGGGAGCAGCTCACTGGAGCACCTCCTTATGCTGGTTTCCTGGCCACTGTCAGTCTGTCAGACATGTCCCTGTAGGAAGAATTATGGTGCTCATTGTGACCTGGTCAACCATAAAGCATGTGTTTCTTTTTTTAATTTTCTTCCCCCCAGTCAAACAGGGAAGATTAAGCCAGTGGTCCTGCCGCTGCTGTGGTTTGCAGAGGTGAGCTGCCTTCCTCGGGCTGGTTCTGCAGAGCCTCTCCTGCTTCCCCATCACCCAGTGCTGGGGAAACTCCACTTTAGATAAAGCTTTAAGCCAGCCAGACTAATTAAGCACCAACAGAAGGCTTTTCAGTACTTGGCTATGCCATTAATCCCTCTGAGCTGAACAAACCTTGCACTATACTTGGTAAATCTCTGGCTCTGCCCTAGATGTGGGGTTAAATAAGGCCCTGGACAGAGCTGCCAGCATCCCTGTCCTGATGTGGGCCAGGGAGCACAGCCTCCAGCTGCGGGTGCATCTCCAGCTGACTCCCACTGTTTAGTAAAAGCTTTTGGCCCGACTGAATATTGCATAAATTCCTTAATTTACGCTGGGATGTGGTGGGAAAGGAATCATTCAGCTGGTCTGTCTCAGCCCTGGATGGGAGGGAAATGCCACTGACAACTGTGCTTTTTTGAGCAGAGTGGATCCATCGAAGGCTCAGTCCTGAAGCAGTTTTACACCAACCTGGTGCTGCTCCCGTTGCTGCTGGACTACCTGCAGTACATCTTCCTTGGGCTGAGTGTCCCATTCATTATCTCAGCAGCTGTGCTCATGGCAGTGAGTAAGGTAAGAATCTGCAGATGCCTGGTGGGAAGTGCTGTCAGTCAAATCAGACTCAATCAGACGATGTCGCTTGGGCTGACAATCTAACATGTCTGAGGAAACACTGGCTGATGCCACCAGCAATCTCCTAATGGTGCCAGGTGCCAGCAGGTAGCAGCAGGACTTCCGTAGCCACCTAGAAATTGGCTTGCAGATAGATAACACACAGCATTTCTGGCTTTTTTTGGTGCACAGCAGTGATGAAAGTGGCTGCCTGGAGGAGGGGGTATTTCTCAGCTCACTCAGCTAATGAAGAAACAATCCTAGTTTATCAGCCCAACCTGTGTAGAAGGCAGCAGCAGGTCTGTGCTCTTGCACAGGTCTGCATCTCTGCAGGGTCCCAGCATTTTTCCAGTCAGAACAGAACCTTCTCCAGAGGATGGAGCTATCTGAACACAGCCTGTTAAGTGAAATGCAGTTGCTGTGTTCTTGCAGAGGGGACACAGCTGCTGTGGCTGCTTCTCAGCCCAGCAGAGATTCTGTGTTTCCTTGAAACGCCCTTGATTTCTGTGCAAACTGCTCCAGAGAGCTCTGAAAGTGAAACCCTTCAGAGCCTCTGTGGATCTGGGTTTACTGAGAAGTGAAGACCTTTGAAGCCTGCTGGGAGCTGGCAGCTGGGCTGTGGGGCAGGCAGTGGGGTGAGGCTGAGCTGAGCTGTCAGGACTGAGTATAAAACAGCCAAAACACTCAGTGGAGATCTGTGGCTCTGGCTCCACAGTGATCTGGTCACACTCAGCTCTCTACTAAGCTTTAGTTCTGGAAGCAGAGATCTAACTTCCCACCCTAACCCTGTATCAAAGGAAGCTGATTTAGCTTTCTACTGCAGTCAGGTGGCTTAGGCTGGCTCCAGAGCTGCAGAGGTGAAGGGGCTGCTGGTGGGGATAAAAGGCAGTGTTTGGGATGAGAGCAGACTGAGGGGAAGCCCATGTGAGGGGCTGCCTTTGCTCAGCTGGCTCCTGCCCTTCCTGAATTACAGATGCAAACCCACCTTAAATAGTGCCCAGGTTCTCAGAGTACCACATAATTGGATTTTAATCAAGTCTGCAATTACTTAAGTGACTTAAACACATGATCCCAAATCCCCTTGTTCTTCCACACACTTCCCTGTGGGGTGGGAGTGATGCTAGGGCCCAGCATGGAGCCCAGAGCTCACCACCAAACCCTTACAGTGCTCCCAGGATGGTCCTGGGGTGAACTGCTCCCTTCAGCACATGTGAGTGGTTGCTGGCAGTCAGGCTGCACTCTGCTACATGATCCCAGGGGCTCTGAAAAAAGGTTGGGCAGCTATTTCTAACACCTTATGCAGCCCTCAGCTGGTATTTCCTCACCCTGCTTTGTGCAAGTCTTAATTCCTGGTATCAAAGAGATTTAACCATGCTAGAAAGGGTCAGAGGGAAAAAAGCTGGATTTTAAACTCATTCAAGCCAACTGAACATCTGCTTGTGAAATATCCCAAACCCAGGCCTAAGCCAGCTGTACTTTTGTGCTCAGCCAAAAGAGTCAAGAAGTGTTAGAACTAAAAACCAATGGCAGGAAGTGCCTGACTACCTGGAAAGTGATTAAAAAGCCTCAATGGCCTTACAAATCTCTAAGAAAGCTGTACAACAACACAGGAACGTCTCTACCTAATGAGCAGATAAGAGGTTGTAAACTGGAAGACAGCGATTTGCAGCCAAGGTGTGTTCCTCATTTGATTGAAGTGTTGCTGATCTAGCCCTGATTGCTTAATCGTGCACAGTTCTGCCTCCCGAAGTCACAGGCGGTGTCAGAGGGGACCCTGAGCAGGGACATTGTCCACACCTTCACGTGTCTGCCAGCGTGAAGGTCTCCCTGAACCCAGCTCCTTCCTCAGGTGTCTGGTGTGCCTCTGGCTTCTGGAGGGAGCAGTGTGCTGTGTAGCCAGTGCAGATGAGGTGCTGTGAAACACTTCAATCTTAGTCTAGTTTGTAGTGGAGCCAGTTTGAAATGCATCTGTTGACTCGCAGCTGTAAAAAATGCATCATCTGTGCAGGTGTGAACACCCCCAGACCCTGCAGCTCTCTGCCATGGTGGCCTAAAGCCTGTGTGACACTTTCAAAAGGCAAACAGACCATTTTAAACTGGCTTGACACTGAACAAAATCTTAAATAGGACTTAGTTTAACCTAAATTCCGCAATCTTCATTTATAACTAGATCCTAGTTACACAGTGATTTTTAACGAATCTCTTCCGAAAATTGGAACCCTCATGAAATTCATGTCCAAGTGCACCATAAACTAGACTGATTGTCTTCTAGGAAAAATGCTCTTTATTTTGGAGTAGCAATAAAAAGAGCTCAGACAGTAATAAGGCAAACCAGGCCACTTCTGCCAAAAAGCTGCCTCCGGTTAAGGGGACGGTGTTGCAGGAAGCCAGACTGTAGGTGGGTACCCAGTCAAGGTAACATGCTTTTCTCTCATCCTGATTTGATTAAACTTCACTTAAAACCAATCAAATTAAACTTTTGCTGTCCACATCTCCCAGACATGCCCTCCTGGCAAGCTTTGCTGCAATGGTGTTGTCTCGTGGCTTTATTTGGGGCAATTTAGATGTCTTAATACTGGCACCTAACCAGGTTGCAAGCACATGCTCTGAGTGTTTCTCCTGGTGTAGCTGATCTGCAGCCCTAATAATGTCAGCTGGGATCTGGGGAAAAGTAGGATTGGTGTGAGGAAATACTTTTCTTGCCTATTTTTCCCCCATCTCTGAGTGAGTTCCAGAGGTAAGTTTTTTGAATGGGTAAAACCTTGTGGGGTAACAGAGGTCACTGGTGGGTGTTGCCCCTCCCCTGCACACACGGAGCCTCAACAGAGAGGCTTTCAGGAGGGAATTTCTGATGTATAAAATATCTGGGTTTGTATTACAGGAACACAAAATCACTGAGTCGTTGAGGTTGAAGGGACCTCTGGAGGTCATCTATCCCAATCCCTCTGCTCAAGCAGAGTCACCTAGCTCAGCACCATGTCCAGATGTCTCTTAATGTCTTCAGGAATGGAGATTCCCCAGGGCAACCTGTTCCCATTTTTACAAAGCTTTTACAGAAGGGGAAAAAAAAAAAAAAAAGTATTTCTTAATGTCCAGGTGGAATCCCCTGTGTTTAAGTGCCCCCTTGCTCTTGGCCACCAAGAGCCTGGCTCTGTACTTACACCCTCCCTTCAGAATCTTGTTTTTTGTGGTAAGATCCCCTTGAGCCTTCTCTTCTCGAGGCTGAGCAGTCCCAGTTCTCTCAGCCTCTGCTCACATAAGAGACAGTCCAGTCCCAAAATCACTTTCATGGTCCTTTGCTGGACTCATCCCAGTAGCTCCATCTCTCTTGTTCTGGGAAGCCCAGAACTGAGCACAGTACTCCATGCTTGGCCTCACCAGTGATGAGCAGAGGCGAAGGATCACTCCAGGACCTGCTGGCAACACTCCCAGTGCAGCCCAGGAATCAGCTGGCTGCCTTTGCCACCCAGCCAAGCTGCTGGCTCACCTTCAGCTCGGTGTCCCCAAGACCCTCAGGTCCTTCTCTGCCAAACTGCTGCAGAGCTGGGCGGCCTTTAGTGTGTACTGGTGTGTGAGGTTGTTCATCCCAAGTGAAAGACCTTGTACATCCTCTTGTGGACCCTCATGAGGTCCTTGCAGTCCCTTTCTCAGCCTGCTGAGGTCCCTCTGGTGTACCAGCCATCCCCTTAGTTTTTGCAGATCATTAATAAAGATGTTAAACAGGCCTGGACCCAGTATGGACCCCTGGTGTACACTGATGGCTACTGGCCTCCAACTCAACGCTGGGCCAGGCTGTTGGGCCAGTTTTCAGTCCAAACTCACTGCTTGCTCATCCAGTCCCTACTCCATCAGCTTCCCTAAAAGGGTTTTATGGGAAATGGTGTCAAAAGCCTGGAGTCCAGGTGCACAATATCCAATGTTCTCCCGTGATCCACCACGCCAGTCATTGCATCGTAGATGATCAAGCACAGTTTCCCCTTGATGAAGCCCAGTGACTACACTTGGTGATTTAATTGTCCTGCATGTGCCTGGAAGTGGTTCCTAGAATCAGCTGCTCCATCACATTCTCGAGGATGAAGGGAGACTGACTGGTCTGTAGCTGCTGAGGTTTTCCTTCTTAATCTTTTTCAAGATAGAAGTGACATTTGCTTTCCTTCAGTCTTTGGGCCAGGACTGGTCAAAGACAACAGGGAATGGCCTTGCTGTGACATGAGCCCACTCATCCCATCTTGGTCCATGGATTTTGTGCATGTCTAGGTTCCTTAAGTATTCTCTGACCTCATCCTCTTCCACCAAGGGTGTATCTTCTCGCTCTGGACTTTCCCCTGGTTTCTGGGGTCTCCTGCCTCATTCAGCCCCAGGCCCTCATGGTTCCCTACTCTTTCTTTCGTCACTTGGGTACTTAGAGAAGCCTTTCTTGTCCCTGACATCCTTGGCTGGATTTAGTTCCAGTTGGGTTTTGGCTTTCTGCATGCTGGGAGAGTTTCCCTATGTTCTGCTAGGTTACCTGTCCCTGCTCCCACCTTCCATACATCTCCCTTCTGCATTTGTGTTTGGAGCTCCTGGTTCATCCATGTTGCCCTGCTGGCATTTTTTCTTGGCTTGGGATGCTTGTTAGGGCGGACTCTTCTTGAATGTGGACGAGGTGACCCTTGAATATTACCCATCCTTTTTGTCCTGCCTGTATCCCCTCACCTGAGATCTGTAGACACTTTTAGAATCATAGACACATTAAGGCTGAAAATTCCTCCAAGACTTTCAAGTCCAAACTTCACCCAAAGAGTCCAAAGAGTCTCCAGGTGTTCCTGGTGGTATCACTGGTGTCCACACTGAAGCAGCAATGGGCAACAGTCAAAAGGCTTGCACAAAGCCTCAGAGCCCCTTCACCACACCCCAATCCACGTCCCCAGCAACCAAAAGGCTCTGGGTGAGGGGCAGGTTGGTGTCTCTGACCCAGCAGCAGGAAGTGACCCGCTCCTGTCACCTGCTGCTTCCTCCTGAGGTTCTTGCATTAATTAGGGTCAGGGCCCACGTGGTCTGTTCAAAGGCATATCTGGCTCCTGCTCAACTTTGAGGGTGGTGAACCTGTTCTGTAGGTGTCAGTGTAAGTGCCTGGGTGAGGAGGAGCCGTATTGGTGCCAGAAGGCACCAGCTTCCGCCCTTCCCCACAGGCTGCTGTTGCTAGAGGACACGAAACAGAAGCGTGGACTCACAAACAGCAGCGAGGTTTCTCTCTCAGATCAGGCAGGAAGCCTTTATCTTAGGGTTTAGCAAGCCTTTTTATCAGGTGTTCCCATACAGGTCAATGTGATTGGCCAAAGGAGCCACCTCTCTGGTGCCACTGGTGGAACAAGAGAAAAACACATTCAGAACATGTGTGCGACATTGTTTTGAGAACCAAAACCATTTACAAAAAAGTCCTTGAAAGAGAAGTTCCCAAAAGACTTTCCCTTGGGAACAGATCAGCCACTGTCAGGGTGAAAACTCTCTCAGGCTCAGAAAATCATGTGCACAGGCTGCAGCTGCATTATCCCAGGAAGGAGCCCTGCCTGTGTGTGCTGCAGCCGGTGCCTGGGGGTCTCCAAGCTCTTGTGTCCCTCAGCAGAGTGCCCTTCTCCCTTCCACCTCAGATGCTGTGCACTGATTGTCCCACAGCTCCTCCACACACTCTTCAGGCTGGGTTTTTGGGTGGTGTCACAGGTGCAGGTGGGCAGGAATGGAAATTGCCTCCTTTTTGTAGGGCAAGAGGTACAAAAATCTTCTCTTTAAGAAAATGGCCACTGAAAGAGGCCTGGGGTGGCTATGCCCTGGGTGGGGACGCGGTGGCACTGCTGGGTGTGGCCAGGCTGTGACTTGTGTCCCTCTCCTGCAGAGAAGCGCCACGGAGAAGAGCCCCCGTGCCCTCGCCACGCAGAGCAAACCTCCCCCCTCCTCCGAGACCACGCCGCTCCTGCATGACACCGACAGCCCGAGCCAGGACCAGGCCGAGGCCTGAGCCACGGCCCAGGGACACGCTGCCTGCTGGGACACGCTGCCTGCTGGGACACGCTTCCTGCTGGGACACATTTCCTACTGGGACACATTTCCTACTGGAACACATTTCCTACTGGAACACATTTCCTGCTGGGACACATTTCCTCCTGGGACACATTTCCTACTGGAACACATTTCCTACTGGGACACGCTTCCTGCTGGGACACATTTCCTCCTGGGACACATTTCCTACTGGAACACGCTTTACTTCCTGCTGGGACACATTTCCTACTGGGACACGCTTTACTTCCTGCTGGGACACATTTCCTACTGGAACACGCTTTACTTCCTACTGGGACACATTTCCTACTGGAACACACTTTACTTCCTACTGGGACACATTTCCTAATGGGACATGCTTCCTACTGGGACACGCTTCCTGCTGGGACACATTTCCTACTGGGACACATTTCCTCCTGGGACACATTTCCTCCTGGGACACGCTTCCTGCTGGGACACATTTCCTACTGGGACACGCTTCCTGCTGGGACACATTTCCTACTGGAACACGCTTCCTGCTGGGACACATCACTAGAACACATTTCTCTCTGGGAAACACTTCCCTCTGGGACGCAGCCACACTGCAGGTGACCCCTGCTTCGGCTCCCCAGAGCTCTCTGGAAGGTGCAGTCCTGGACATCTCGGCTGAGAGCCTGCACAGCACAGCAAAACCACAGGATCATCCTGCTGCTCAGCATTCCTGCTCATCCAGACACCTCAACACAGTGTTCAAGNCTTCCTGCTGGGACACATTTCCTACTGGGACACGCTTTACTTCCTGCTGGGACACATTTCCTACTGGGACACGCTTTACTTCCTGCTGGGACACATTTCCTGCTGGGACACGCTTCCTGCTGGGACACATTTCCTACTGGGACACGCTTCCTGCTGGGACACATCACTAGGACACATTTCCTACTGGGACACGCTTCCTGCTGGGACACATCACTAGAACACATTTCTCTCTGGGAAACACTTCCCTCTGGGACGCAGCCACACTGCAGGTGACCCCTGCTTCGGCTCCCCAGAGCTCTCTGGAAGGTGCAGTCCTGGACATCTCGGCTGAGAGCCTGCACAGCACAGCAAAACCACAGGATCATCCTGCTGCTCAGCATTCCTGCTCATCCAGACACCTCAACACAGTGTTCAAGAACTCTCGTCCCCAAGGGCTGGCCTGAGCCATGGCCCTTCTCTCCGGTGGAATGAAGATGGTTGCTGACTGATCTGAGAAGTTATTTGCAATTTAAAACTGCCTATAGCTAGGGATAAAAAGGCACTTTAATGGGAGCCTTTAAAATAAATGAGGTTTGTATAGGTAGCACTGATGGGATTTAGTGATCTTTTTAAAAGCCACTGTTCATCTCACCAAATGGGACACGCTGTCCTGGAGTCACTCAGAGTTTTATTGCCACTTGATGTAACTGGACTACACTGCAAATCATTTCTGGGTGCTGTCACTTCAGTGATGTCTCTTCCCACAGTACCTGGAGCCTGCCTGGGGTTGCTCCAGCCTTTGCATGTGTTGAAGAGCAGTGGTGACTTTTAAAGCCCCAGCTGTGTGCCATAACCTTGTGCTCCACAGCGATTCCAGCTCACAGCCCTGTTACTTAATCTCTCCTGGCTGGAGGTGACTGTGTGAGATGAGCCTTGGCAAAAGCTCCATGGTGCATCTGAGCTGTCACTCAGCTCCTGGCACTTGTCCCTGCTGCCTGCTCAGCCAGAGGGATCAGCTCTTCTGGCCGTGGCCATGGGCTCTGGGAGGCCCTCAGTGGCTCTGGCCACACTGCCTGACCACAGGAAGGGGGAAGCTTGACCCTGTCCTTGTGTGTTAATGAAGGTATTTGTGCTTTTGAGAAGGAGGAATATGTGCACACATGAAAGTAACAGTGGCCTTAATTGGGGTTTGATTAAAGTATTGCAGATTTCTGAGCTGCTGTGTTTGGGTGACCTGGGGCTGCATGTTACCTGGGAGTGAGTGGTCTTGGGTCACATTTTCATGGGAGGGAACACCAAAGCCCAGGAATATTTTTGGAAAACTACTAGTTTGTAGTTGTCTACTGCACCTGCCTTGTCCTCTTCCAGCCAGGAGCTTGGGAAAACCAAAGGAGGCAGTGCTGGTGAATCTGGCAAGGATGAGACAGAGGTGGGGAATCTCTGCTCTGGCTTGGAGCCAAGGATGCACTGTGTGTGACACGGATACTCATGGGGTCTGGAAGCCTTTGTGCAGGACAGCCCTGTGACTTGCTAGTGGGGTAGGCAACACTCTAACACCTCCACTGCTCTCACTGGGCAGGAAGAGCACAGCACCTAAACCCAGCTCTTCCTGGCCCAGTGCATTCCTTGCTGGCCATGTCCCAGCCCTGCAGTGGGGCTGCCTGGCCATGGGAACGTGACAGAGGCCAGGTCACAGCAGGGAAAGGTGGCACTGTGGTCCCTGGGCTGAACTCCTCTGCGTGCCTCAAGCGTGTCTTGCAGGTGTGACAGCACTGGCCAAGTCCCTCCTTGTGGCCACTGCTGCTGGGTTATCTCTGTGCCACAAATCCCCACAAAAAAACCACGGGAATTCGGCTCTGAGCACAGGCCCTGGCGGCTGTTCTATGGTGCTTCAAAGCTCTTCGCTCCCGCCGCCGCTGCAGCGCTGCCGTGCGGCCGCCCGAGCGCGCTGTGGGGCCGCGGACCCGGGACAGGACTGGGACCCGGGACAGCGGGACCCGGGACAGGGGGACCCGGGACAGGACTACTGGGACCCATAGCGGGACCCGGGACAG
>VWYI01046394.1:758143-794915 GCA_013399455.1 Anthoscopus minutus | reverse complement strand
CATGGCTGTGTCCCCTATGGCTGTGTCCCCCACGGCTGTATCCCCACAGCTGTATCCCCACAGCTGTATCCCCACGGCTCTGTCCCCGTGGCTGTGTCCCCACAGCTCTGTCCCCACAGCTCTGTCCCCACGGCTGTGTCCCCATCGCAGCCCCGGGGTTCGCGGCGCTCTCACCTGCCGGTGTGTGTGTGTGTGTGTGTGTGTGTGTGTGTGTGCCCGGCAGCGCTGCTGCCGCTGCGGGCTGGCACTGAAGGTGTCACCGTGAGCCTCATCCTCCCCTTCCGACCCCGCTCGGCTTTTTGATCACCAAAATCTCAGCTGGATTCGCCCTCCTGCCTGGCGGCACCCGCACCTGCCCCGCTGAGAGAAACCTCGCCCCGCTGCAGAACGCCCTGCTGCTTCTTACTGCGAGTTAATTAATTTGGCTCGGTTTAAATATTAAAAGCGCTGTTTGCTGGCGTGGTTGGGCGGTTTTTTTTATTTGCTTGCAGAGCAGCGGTGTGCTGTGCGGGGCTGTCGGACAGGAGCAGGGATGCTTGCTATGGTTCAGCGATTCAAGGGAGTGCTTTGGTTCCCAACCTTCTTGTTTATTCAGTGCGTTGCAAAAACAAAACAAAGCCTTCCAAACAATTAATGCCAATCAGACTCGCTGACAGCGCAGCCCCCGGAGCATGGGCTGAGCTCTGCGCGGCAGTGTCGGGGCTTTGCCTGCTCGTGGAGGGGGTAAAAAAACCCCAAAATAGCACAGGTGAGCTCACAACTCACCTCGTCAGTCTCCTGCCAGTAGTTAGCAACTGGCAGAATGCCTGAAGCATAAGGTTTGTGATCCCTTCCAAAAATTGCATCTGAATGTTAAATGACGTATAGTAAATGCCAAATCCCTCTTGAATCTTGCTAAAAATCTCGGTTTAAAATATGCAAGCGACCTTTCTGTCTTTCTGAAAAGCTCTCTGCTTCTGGAAATTTAAAAAAAAAATAAATAAAGAAAAAAGAAACCAGGCCAGCAGCCTCTTGCTGCTGGATAAAAACACAGATTCTTGAGGCTGTGTGAGGGGGCACAGCTTCCTCAGCTGTAACAGAGGGTGGGTCAGGGTCCCCTTTGCAGGCTGGACTTGAGCAGCTCTTTGAGCTGCTGTAATAAACCTCTCCCAGGTATCCTGACAGGAAAAACTACAGAAAATCTGCCTGAGGAATTGGTGGGCTCCTGCTCTCTTTGATATCCCTCACATTATAATTAAGAGATAATGTCAGTGGAATAAAACATAGTCTGGGGATAATGGCCTCCTGCTGCTACAGGAGCATCAAGGTGAAGTCAAACCATTTATCAAAAAACGAGCGTTGAGGCGAGTCTGGGACGTTTGTTTTCGCAGCAAGAGGCATTAATCCTGGAACAACAATATTCCAGGGCTTTTATTTCTCCTGTGCCTGGTGATTGATGCCAGTGCATCATCGTGCCTGCGAGCCAGGGCTGCTGAGCAATGGGCTCTCCTGCCAGCTGTGCTGACCAGGGGCACTTTGCCTTGTTGAAATAGATGACAGTAAATCCAGGAGTGCTGCACAGGGTGAGTGTGCATCAGAAATTGGGATTTTTTTTCCTTCCAAAGGTGAGCAGGGCTGTGTGTGAGCTGGCTCTGCCTGGCCAGGGTGTGTTTTGGGGCTGTGCTTGCCTTGCTGCTGCAGCTGTGGGAGGGCTGCTTGTTCATTTACCATGCAGGTAAATGCATCTCAGAGCCAGTTTCATGCTGCTTTAGAGGGTTTTGGGGTCCCTTTCTGAACAGTGGGGCTGGGCTCGTGCAGGGCTGAGCTCTGCACCTACTGCAATACTGCTGAGTATAAATACTCACATCACAACCTGCTCCCTGACATGGGGAGTGCCAGCGGATCCAGGCCCTTCAGCAGGGACTGGGGCAGCCTCAGCCCCACCCCTGGCACCCAGAAAAGGCTGGGGAAGCCCCTGCTGTCTGCACAGCACCTGCTGCAATTGCTGCTGCTCTGGGCTGGGCAGAGGAGCAGCCTCTGCCTCCCACCCCCAGTTTGCTTTGGGAGGAGTTGTGGGGTCAACACTTGAAACTGGATTTGTGCAAGTGGCAACTGAGCTTGAAACAAAGTCCTGGGAGGGTGTGCATAAACTTTCAGGTTTTGTTATTTTTTTCCTCCTGGATTTGTTAGTGGAGAGAATTACACATCCAGCAAACATTTGGGCTGCAGAGGAACACAAGTGCTTTGTGCTGTCTCCAAATGCCAGATTTGTTTTTCTGAGGCAGCACTGGCACCTCCTGTTGGCAGGAGCAGGGCCAGGTCTGTGAGGCCCGAGAGGGGACAGTCCCCTGGGCCAACGTGCTCTCCACAATTCTGTGCCTCTTGCAGGGGAGGCAGAGTCATTAGGCTGGAGAAAAACTCTTTCATACACAGAGTGGTCCCAGAAGAACTAATTGGAGGTGATTTTGACTCATTATATACTCTTAAACTTACTGTAAACTTAAAAATTATATACTCTTAAATCATGGACTCCTTGCACTGCTCTGAAGTGGCAGCAGGCTGTGTCCAGACAAGAAATTTGCTCAATTTATTGGTGCTGTGAATCCTCCAGTGCAGCATTTTGCACTGAGAGGCCGTCAGCACCTTGGGCCAGGACAAGGACTGGGATGCACGTGGACTTTTGGGTGCAGATTCTGCCTTTTGAAGCTCTGGGTGGTCCTGGTGTCCCTGCAGAGTGCAGGAGCTGCTCCCTCCCAATGACTCCCAGATGTGTCTGACCACCCCAGATGAGCAGGGCAGGGCCAGTGCATCCTGCTGGCTGCATGGTGGGGCAGCTCAGCCAGGACAGGGGCACATTTTGGTCTGGTTTTTACTCTTTTCTCTTGTTTGCTGCCTGAAGGAAGGGGTAGGGGCCATAGAAAACACTCTCTCTTTTGAGGTGGAATGGTTTGGAGCATGACTGCGTTGTGCTGCCCAGCAGCTTGCACCAGGACAGACACAGGCTTAGAAAAAAAAATTTTTTAAATTAGATTCTTCAATAGAGAGCCCCAAATCCAAGTATTTGCAAGAGGGTAGTGGAGGCAGAACTGGTTCTCTGTCTGGGACTGAGGACACTGAATCGGGAGCTTATAACTACAATCACATTTGTCTAGCATTGGGCAGGTTGACTAAAAGAGGGGAGGGAAGAAACTCTGCATCTTCTGGGCTGGTGTTAAACTCTGAGGCCAGGGAGCTCCAGCTTGTTGGAAAAGGAACAATTTCTATCACCAGCTGCTCACCCTCAGAGAGGGGCACTCAGGCAAGACTCAGATGTGAGGTGGGCACTGGAGAACAGAACCAGGGGAAAGCCTTGCCCTGGAGCTGCCCACCCAGCCTGCGGCACCACGAGCTCCTGCAGCATGGCCAGATGGTGATTTGGGCAGGAAATGATCCGTGCCAGGTGAGGGATGCTCAGGGCAGCCCGAGCACCTTGGGCACAGCTGCCTGCCAGGCTCTGTGCGTGCAGTGCTGCTCCTGTGCCAAGGGCTGTGCCTGCTGCAGGCACCAATAGAGATGTCAGCCTGCTGCAGTGTGGGGAGAAATAAATCACAGCATTATTTTCCTGCCCACAGCATCAAGGTGTCTTCTGGTGCAGTGTGAGGGGGAGCCAGGGGAGGGGCAGGTGCTGGTTTTGGATCTGGGCTGGGAATGAAGGCTGCTGGTGCCATCACACCAGGCACTGCTGCTTGCAGCCCCTTCCCATGGGCACTGACTGCTCTGGCTGGACATGGCCACTGGCCTGACCCCCCCAGGAATTTGGGATGTGACCACCAGCTCGCCCTGGAGGGTTGCCCAGGGTGGGCACGAGCAGCAGCTGCTCTCACCTGAGCTTCTGTGTCCCCTCATCTTCACTCTGTGCAGTGGGAGGGCACAACCATAAGATATTGCCATGGCCAGATAGTGGTCAAAGAGCACAAGAATAGGTGGAAAACTTAAAATGATGAAGTGCTTTGAGGCAGACCTTTGCTGTCAGTGTGAAGCAGCAAGCCCTGATTTAAACAGCCCCTTCAGTAACTGACCTACACCGAACAAATCCATTTACAGTGTCTTGTTTCTCCTCACTGTTTAACTACCAGAGCTCAGAGACGATTCCTTAAATGTTAATGGTGCAGGAATTTGGAAACTTTCCCAGAGTTGCTAGGGGAGCCATGCAGGAAAATGTCTGCTGTGCTGGTGCAGCTCAATTTCCTGCTGAACATCAGGCGGGCTGTTCTCGCCTACTGCTTTGTAATTAAAGTGCTGAAAGTCCATCACTCTCTGAGGCTTGCTCAGACTCACCCCCGGGTGAGGGCCAGCTCTGTGCCTCCCTGCAAGGAGGACAGGTTGCAAAATATTTGTAGCTCAGTCCCAGCCTGCTGTCACCCTGCTGTCCCAGAGCTTGAACAGGGACCAGCCTCTGCACCCTGGAGTGACTGAAAACCCCACAGTCCCACTTGCATCCCTCGTGCTGCATCTGTGGTGGGGTCAAACTGAGGTTTGAGCCTCAGGGGACAAAGTGAGGGTTTGCCCCCATCCCTCAAACAGGGCTCAGCACCAGGAGTGTGGCAGGGGACACTTCCACCGTGGCTGTGTGTGACCCTGACCAGCAGAGTAAGTTTGGGTCAAACCCAGGAGTACCAGAACTCCTCAAAACCCTGTTCCAGAGGGATGCAGCTGGTCTGGTACACGCTGCTGGCTCTGATCAAAGCTGACATGGGGTAATGACCCTGGAAGGTCCCTGTCTCACTGCCTCCTGCAGTGGCACGGTGTCACTGAATGCCCCAAACCCCTGGGGCTGGAGGGCAGAGCGGGCAGTCCCACGTGGGGCATGCAGAATTCTTCACCAGTGCCCCTGCTCAGCAAAAGGGGCGTCTGTGCCTGGAGCAGCCTCCACCCCAGAGCTGCTGAGGGATCCTGGCAGGGGCAGCCGTGCTGAGATGGGTTTGGGAGCAGGGAGAGCTCCCAGCACCGGGGGAAGGAGCTCACCATGGATGTTGCTGGGGAAAAAGGGCTTTAAAAGGAGCCAGGAGCGCTGAGCTGGCGTGTGCTCCCCCAGCTCTTTTGTCTCTAAACTTGGATCTGACTCTTTCCACCATCTCGTTAGGAACAAGTGCTTGGCCCAAGTCTCATGGCAAATTTTGACATTTTAAAAATTGATGCCTTTTTCTGCTCATAACTTAAGCTGTCTAGTTTATCAGAGACATATGGAAAGTTTATTACATTCTTATTACTGATCCAGCCAAGTGAGCTGACTAATGAATGTGGTTTATTTTATTTTTATTTTTTTAGTTTAGGACTTGGCATGCAAGGCCCCCTCCAAAAGGGATAGCTTTGGGTCAAGAAATAAATCCCCAGAAGTTGTTTTTTCCCCTCTGTCCTAACAGTCCAGCTTGGCAAAAGTCACAGCACGTGTGATTTGGGGGGCAGAAAGTGAGGCACAGGCAGAAATCTGGGGTTTGCAGGAGATTTATTGTGTTGCCCCATGACAATCCCAGCAGCATCTGGCAGTGTGGGACCCTCCATGCTGTGGGCAGGGAGCATGGATATGCTGCCAGGATAAATTGTGCAAATTCACAGGAAACCAGCCTTTTGTTGCTTGAGAACAACTTGGGGTTTATCAGAAAGGATTGGGGGCCTGGAGCAGCTGGGGCTGTGAGGGTGCAGAGCCGTGTGTGGGTTTTGGCAGCTGAGGGAAATGTGAAACTCCTGGGAGGCTGCTTTGGGTGAGCTCAGCTCAGGGAGTGGAAACACAGCCTGGGGCTGGCCATGCTCCAGACCCCACTGCTGGGGACACTCCTGTGCCCTGACCAGAACCTTCCCTGACCTGGACATCTGCCCCTGTGCAGCTCTGCTGGGATTTTTAGGTTGACAACAGCGTGTTTCTGTTCTGGTGCTGTGCTTGGAGAGCCTGGTTCTCTCCTCCTCTGCATCTTCCTTCCAGTGCCAGGTGTCCCCAGAGGGTTCAACCTGCTCATCTTCAGAGCTGATGCTGCAGTTTCCCATTTTCCAACACAAACTCATGCTCAGAGGATGCTCCATCCCTTCCAGCAATGCCCTGCTAACCTGAGGGCAGCTCTCCCCAGGTTTTAACAGCTGTGGGCACAAATTTTAGTTTTTTTCCCTGGTAGGAACCACTTGCTTTGGCTTTGGGCTCATTTGATTCATGAATTCAGCTGGTTATGACTTATTGTCGGTTTTCCACTGCTCACATCATCCGCCTGTGCCTTCCCTCTGCTGTTCTGTGGTTTATAGTGCCTGCTGGGACGGTGACAGCAGCTCTGCAGAATGCAGGGTTTGGCTGGGCTGCTGTGATTTTACTGCCTTGCATAATGCAGAGATCTCCAGCCCAGCTCCCAGGCTCGGCCTGCATTACAGCTCAGCTTTCGTGGCTCCTTCCATCGCCTCATCTGGTGCTTGTGGCCTCTTCCACTCCCCATCTGCCCCCTCCACGGCTCTCTGCTGCGCTTCTACCATCTATAGGCAAAATCTCTTCCTCTGACTCACTGCTTGGTGCTTTCCTCCCTTTAGGCTGCTGACTTTGGCATGATTCCCCCTTGCTGCACGCCTTGCAGGGGGTAGCACAGGCAGGGCACTTCTCTGGGAGAGGGTTTTCTCTGCAGCAGACCAGGAGTCAGTGTCAAAATCAAAATCAAAAGCCTTTGCTGGCTTTTCTCCTATTTACTCCTCCTACACCTGCACCCCGCTTTTGTGAGACGTGAGAGGGGTGTTCCCCGGTGGAGCCCGGTCCAGCAGCTCTCCCCGAGGCTCTGCTTCTTCCCTGGGTCTCTTTGGAGACCACTTTGGGGGCTTGGAAGGTGTTTGTAGGTGCGGGCAGAGCAGGAACTTCCCTGCAGGGCTGCTTGGCAGGGCCGGGGATGTCACACCCCGTTATCTCCGCAGCCCTGGCTGAGCCTGGGGTTGCTCTGCTCCTCCTCTCCAGCGGCTTTGTGCATCCTTAAACTTGGATCCTCGCAACCCCGGCCATCTGGTGTGGTTTAGCCGCACAAAGAGCCATTGTTTGCTCCGGAATCCGTGTTCTGGCGAGGTAGCTGTGCTTCTGGAGCACTCTGTGGGCTTTGCCAAGGGTCCTTCTGCTCTGCTGGCAAGTGCAGGTGTCTTTGGAGCAGCCTTTGTCCCTGACAGAGGCACATCTTGGATTCTCTTCATGCTTTTCCTCGTCTAATCCCAATCCCGAAGTTTCCTACAGTGAGGTTTGCCCCTATTTTTTGTCAGGGATGGGACCTGGGGCTGATTCCTGCCTGTGTTTCAGTGGGAGCAGCGTTCTGAGCTTTGGGCTTGAAATGTCTTTTTTAGCGCTAAATCTTTCAGTGTCCTTTAGCACCGCATCCTCAATGTCAGGGTCTCGGTCAAAACGCATTGCCCGGAGCATGTCCCTTGGGAAGCTCTGCGCAGAGGAAAGCAGAGGGTTAAAAAGCAGAGCCCTGCTGCCAGCTGGGGACACTGGTGCATGACAAATGCGGCGTTTGCATTTCCCTCTGCGAACGAGCCCGTAGTCAGCCTAATTTCGGAGAGAGCCGCCTCTGAACCCGAGTGACTCAGAGGAATTTGTTGTGTGCCCCGGCGGTGTCTGGCGGGGCTGCGGCAGCCTCGCAGGTTTAATTTGTAAATGCTGACACATGGCATTTCCTCACCGTCTCGTTGGGAAGGGCGGTGTGTCTGCTAGCACTTCCAATTTGTCACTGTCAGGACCGGCCCCATCTCCTGCTCGTCTCTGAAATGCCTTCTGATCGGTGCTGAGGCAGTTATTGGCATATAATTTATCATTTAATATTACCAGAAGGGTTCCTTCTGCAAACATCCCAGAAATGATTACCCAGATAATGCTTGGTAGTTCTTCCTCTCACCTGCAACAACCTCCTGGCGCCTGTTTGCTGCTCTGCCCTGGTGCTGAGGAGAAAAACTGCCCTTGATGCGAGGTCTCCTTCACCAAAAAGCCTTGATTAACACCTGGCTGAGGCTGCCTGAGAGCAGCAGCTCCCTGTGCCTGTGCTCTTGCAGCAGATTTTGCATTAGGGACTCTTTCAGGACTGTACTATTGGCATCTCTCATCAGGCAGCTGGGGAAAACATTTTCCCAGACCTTATTCCTTCCTATGGAAAAAGGATTTGGGAGTGAATAAAGGCTGGCTGGTGTGAGGGGGCTCGCTCTGGGATGCTGTGTCCCCAGGAATGGAGAATTTTCTGCATTGCTCATCACAGTGGTGGCAGCTGATTCTTGCAGAGGGGTGCTGAGATGTTGCTCAGCCCTTGGGGAAGGCAAATCTGTCCCCAAAGGCTGGCACAGAGAGAGGGCAGAAGGCACCTGGGCTGTTGTCCTGGCTCAGACCCCTGTGGTGCAGCACAAAAAGCTCATCCTGACAGTCCCCAGCTCCTGCTGGTGGTCACCAGCACCCAGATGCACCAGCTGGGCTGTGGTACCAGGCAGGAGGAGACAGCTGGCTTGCACGCAGCCTTTCCCACCTCACAGCACAAGGTGGGACGTGGGAGCTGCTTTTGGGGCTAAAACACATTATTTCTCAACATTGCACACATTTCTCTGGGGCAGGGGCTCGTGCTGCCCCAGCACAGCCCCTCCCACTCAGGCTTGTTCTGGCTGCTGCCCTCTCCATCTCCTCCTGGTGTCCTCAGCCCCAGCCAGGCAGTCAGTCCTGATCCCAGCTGGTGTCCTGACTCGCACAGGTCAGCTTTCCTTGGAAGCTGCCTCATGGTTTTATAGTTCTGCTTTATTAGAGACATGAAAGTGATTTTTGTTGTTGCTGGTTTATGAGCCAGACTTCAAAGAATGCAATTACGCAGACCGGGCGAAGACCTGCTGGTATCTCATGGAAATCTGTGGAAAACCACTTCCCTCCAGAGCTCATTCCACAGCAAGGCTGCACTTCTGCTGTTTTCATTGCATCTGCAGATTTCTGAGAGGGATGGCAGGCAGACAAAAGGACTTTGGTGACTGTGGTTAATTGTTCCTTGGCTGGACACCCTCACCCCCCATGACATTACAGCTGGATGCCAATGTTGGGTGATGGCTTTAGGGCTGGAGAGCATGAACTTCTGGGAGACAAAAGAGCCATTGCTGGGGAGTTGTCTCAGAAAAGAGCAAAATGGCTGGAAAAGGGATGTTTTTACCTGCAAAAGCTGGGCAGTGTTCCTGCTGCAGGCAGATAGTGTTGCATCCACTGTTCTCTCCCTCTCTGCATTGCCAGGGAAAGGTGCCAGCTCCCCAGCCTGCCCTGTGCAGCTGAACATGCCTGACCCTGCCTGAAATACAGCCCAGTGGTGGCTGTGGGGTTGGTTCCCATCAGGAAGTGCCCAGGATCAATGACATCTTGGTAGTATTTTTTAATTGCAGAGGGATTGTGCTCTCAAGTGTCACAGCTCAAAACCCAGCTTTCCTTGTGGTCTCTGAGCTTCCTAACGAAGAGACTCCCCTAAAAAATCCCTATAGCAAATTCTGGGCATAGGGCAGCTTCCCAAAAGCAGACAGGTCTCTCCCTCCTGGCTTCATTCTGCTCCTTCCCAAGCCTGTAGGTGTGGGGATCTGGGCCCTTTATCAGCTCCTGTACACCAGGAAATTTTGTAAGTGTCTGAGAAGACCCTGAGGCTATATAAAAGTTCAGCTCGTGATTCATTTCCTTCCTATTCAGGGATAGGCTAATTTGAGAGTATGTGCTAAACATTAATTACCTTCCTTGCCATGGTTTCCTAGTCAGGCATCCTTTCCCAGATGACTTTCTGCTCACTCAGGTCCAAGGCCATAAAAGCTTCCCTATTAGGAAAGGAAATATTTTACATCAGGTTTATGCTGTATGCCTGAGGTCATCAGAAGTACAGATCGAGTGGCAGAAATACACACTGAGCTCTCCTTCCCACATGAAAAATGAATCAATAACTCATTGATTTAAATTAAAATGTCTGCCTTGCAAAATGCCTCCGAGTGCTGATATTTGTAGCCCCGTGTTTCGCAGCAGTGATTGGAAACCCACTGCCCCTGTAGCACGTGCAGGGATCCATCTCTGCTAACTGCATGTGATTGCTGACATCCAGAAAAAACCCTGCCTTCCCTTCCCCTGGAAGGATCCAGCAAGGTGAACTTTTGGAAATTGCTTCTCCTGGCACATGAATTATGTATCGAACAGGTGGCAGTCAATATATCTGACTTCTTCATGAGGTAATTAAGAATAAATGTGGGAATTCAGGCAGAACCCTTGCCCTGTGTGGGAGGGGAGCATAACAATGCTCAGGAGGGGTGGGGGAAGGGGAGGGGATGCTGCAGGGATGCAGAGAAAGTACAGCTCAGGGGAGTTCTCTTGGTGCCACTGCCTCTCTCCATGTCCTCCTGCTGCCTGGTCCTTGCCCTGGCCCAAGCTGCTGTTTGCATTCCCATCTGCCTGCCCACAGTGGGGATATCCTGCTTTTTCCTTCATTAACTGGGTTATTTGCTGCTCTGGTGTACCTGGGTGTGCTGTCAGCCCTGGATGCTGAAATGAGCCTGAGTCCAGCTGTCCAGGGTTGCTGTCCCCAAACTGCTGGGTTTGGAGTGGCAAGGAGGATGGGTCCTTTAGTGCTGTCTCACTTATATTGGGATAGCATTAACCTACATTTAAAAAATCCAGGCATTCCTCTCTGCTCAAATTTCTTCTTGTGAGCTAATTGAAAAGTAGCTGTATTAGTGAACGCATCCGTGGTCATTAGCAAACAGTTAAGTAACTAATTTTAAAGATTTATGGTGTTGGTAGCAGGTAAATTATAGTCTTCAGAGAGTTTTCTTGCAAATGAGCTGAAAATAAGGTTTGTTCTAGCCTCAGGGAAACATAAAGGAAATGCATTTAATGACCACAAATTGTATGTGCTGATAGTCTCAATAAGATATTTAATGCCTGCTTGAAATTTTAGCAGTTGGAAAAGCACAACAGCCTTAACAGCTTGGGTGACGTGTCCTCTCCAACCCCTGGCCGGTAGCTCTGCCACCTCCAGGTGATCCACAGGCCCCTGGGGGAAGGATCTCCCTCCCCTACCTGCCTGGGGCAAAGCTGTGATGCATTAAAACTAAGCGTTGGCCTTTTGTTTTCCAGCTTCGGTTATAAAATCCTGCAGGTCTCCAGCCGTGATGCGGATTACGGCCTCGGTTCTGCAGTTAAAATAATGTTTGGCTTGGCAAGGGAAGCCCTGAGTGTGCTTGCAGGGCAGAGACACTTGCTGGAAACTGCTCTGCTCTTTATTTCTGCTCTGGGCAGCCCTCAGTGCCCACGCTGCCAGTCTCTGCAGGGCTGCCCAGGCCGTGTGTCAGGCTGGGATGGGTGACAGGAGGTGGGAATGGGGTCTCTTCTGGATCTCCTCCCTCCCAGCACTGTGGCAGGGAATGCTGAGAGCTGCCCAGAGCTGCCAGGCTGGCTGCAACCCACACATGGGCTCTTAAATCCCCAATTCTGATTTTTCTCCCCAAAAATCCGTGCGCGAATAAGAAGAGCACTGAGGCAAATAATGAACAGCTCTGGGTCCAGAGAAGCCATAGATGGTCCTAAATGATTGAAGAAGGCAATTTCCCTAACGGAGCTGTGGGCCCCTGGAAGTGATTAGTGCCTGAGCAGAAATGCATCACTTAGTTCCCATTATTTAAACATAAGGTACTTGAGCAAGCACACAGAATGTTGTTTGCTGTAAATTCTTTCCCTCATTTGAAGGAGCCGTTATTTACACATGCAAGTGCTGGCAGTGTGTGTGGGAGCTTCCTCGCCTGCTCCTGGACCCACATGGAATATAAATGACCACGTTTCTCCTTGGCAGCAACGGCTCCATCTGAGGGCTATCTTCCCTGCATGTTAACTGTTAATTATAGGTTACATTTATATCATTAGGGTTTATCTGCAGTGCTTTCCTTCCCCCTGTTAAATCACTAATGCATCTTGCACGGCTTAATTCCCTCGGCTTCGCCTCCTTGCCTGTGCAGGTGGTGGCAGCTGTGGGGAGGGGGATGCCCGTGGTGATGGGAGCAGGACTGGGCTATGCTGGGAGCACGGAATCCACAAGGTCTGGGTCGGTCTGGACCTCAAAGACCGAGTTCCGACCGCCTGCCGTGGGCAGGGATGGCTCCAAGGAGCCCGGGATGCTCAAAGCCCTGTCCAGCACTTCCAGGGATCTTGGGGGCTGACCCAGGGTAGCCAAACGCCTGCTGGGACGTGGCACTGATGCTCTTGGGCTCATTGCTTGCCAAAAACACCCCAGGGAAGTGCTGAAAAGCAGAGATGCTCCGGTGGCCTGGCTGAGAGGAAGGTTCTGCACGGCACAGGCGAGGGGCTTTGGTGGGAGCCCTGCTGAGGAGCTGGGAAAGCTCTTGTTTTTCCTCCCCTTGATGAAGAGGTGTTTGCTAGGCCTGGGAACGTGGCTGGCTCTGGCAGATTATTCAATAAGCAGCTCGTTCGCCGGGGAAGATGCCTCGGGGGATGCGCAGCGCTCTGTGAGCGGGCAGGGCTCCTCTCTCCCCACAGCTGCAATTAAGCTCTTGTCAGCCTGAAGCCGCTGGCTGCTGGGGGAGATGGACGGCGTTCCCGTCCCTCGGCACCTCGGCTGCTGCTTAAACAATTTGTATTTCTACTCCCCATTAATTGCTGTAAGCCCTGGCAGGGGCTGCTCCCCACCCTCCTGGGACTGGGTGGCCTGGGGGAGGCTGAGTGAGGCTCGTCCAAATGCTGAATCTTCCTCTTCCTTGGGAATCAAAAAGGGTTTCGCGCCTTTATTTTTGGGTGCCTGATTTTTGGTGTATCATGAGAGCTGTGTTTCTGCAGAGATCTGAGAGTGAATGGGCTCCCCACCACTGGCATGGATCTGGGGTGTCAGGGGCTTGGCCCCAGTGGTGTCCTCGCAGCAGGGCAGATCCCAAAGCTGTGGGAAGCCAGGGATTCATCACTTGGCTCTCTGTTTGTGTGGTGCCTGTTTGTCTTGACCTGCAAACAAGGTTTTCCTGGGTTTAGAAAAGATGTCTGTTCACCTTGTCTCCTTTTCTTCGCTCGTGGTGGATTTCTGCCATGCCTGGAAACCTGTTCACATAAAAACATTAAAGGGAGCAAATTATTTAAGAGCTGGGAGCATGGGTGGGTGAGGCAGCTGAAGGCCAGATATGTGGGTTTTGGCCATTAAACTGCATATCATGCTTAATATAGCAGGTGATCTCTTCAGTCTCCTCACAAGCTTGGTGCAAGAGCCAAGAAACAGAAACTGGTTCTTGTCAAGGATCACTTCATTTTACTAAATGCTGCCTTTTAATGGATTCTTTTAAATATGTGGCCTGAGTTCTGTGGGTATTTGCTGGGGGAGCTGCTCCTGCTGCAGAGGTGTCCGTGGGACATGGCAGTCACCACGCAGCTGCTGCTTCTCCTTCCTCCCACACCTGGCCAGGTGACAGGAGCTCTGGGACACCCCATGTGCTCCTCAAGAGCTCCTGCATGGGCTGCAAGTGCCTCATCCCCAGGATCTGGTCAGAGCACCAAGCTTTGGTAAAGGCCTTATGATCATTTGAGGTT
Source organism: Anthoscopus minutus (assembly GCA_013399455.1). Taxonomy (NCBI): domain Eukaryota; kingdom Metazoa; phylum Chordata; class Aves; order Passeriformes; family Paridae; genus Anthoscopus; species Anthoscopus minutus. Next base: position 781,384 of record VWYI01046394.1, on the reverse strand, counting down.
TAAAAAAATGAACCTCACCTTCCAAGCACTGCTGCTTTTTTTTCTCCAAACTCTCCTGGGTTTGGGTTTGGGTCTGGGTTGAGGCAGAGGGGCACTGACCTGGTGGGTCCCCAGAAGCCAAAGGGCTGGGCTTTGGCTGTTTACAGGATTTTCAGATGTGTTTATGGGAGCAGAGAGCCCCCTGGGTGACTCTGTTGGAAGGGAGCTGTGACAGCCCCTGATGGTGCTGTGTGCGTGCAGAGGGGGCATGGGGGATGTGAAACAAAGGTCCAGGACCCTGCAGAGACCTCCTGAGGCAGACAGTTAAACCCTGCAAACCTCCAGGTGCCATTAACATGTTTTGCTTCTAAAGGGATGATAAAAACTTCAAGCAAAGATGTTTATATGCATTAATAAACAGAGAGGCTCCTGTTGGGTGACAGCTCTGCCAAGCACGTGTCCCAGGGACAGGCTGACCTGGGAGCTCTGCCTGGCTGTCCATGTGGCCCTGGCTGACCTGCCAGGCCCCTGCTGACCCTTCAGAGGACAACTCTTCCTCTACAAAAAGCCTGCTCCTGCAGCTTGTAACTCCTTGAGATGTTTTGGCCCTGGGCTCTGCCAAGCACTCCGTGTATCGTCGCTTCTGCACGTTTCCTCCCTCCATAATTCCGTGTATCATTGCACCTGGGTGCCAGGGTTGTTTAAAATATTCCTGCTTGGCACAGGAGTGATGCAGCCTGGGAGATGGGAATGTTCCAGAGAGGATGGCAATGCAGCAGGAGGCGCATGAAGCAGCGACAGGAAACCTAATGTGTCAACCTCCAGATTTTCCATCCAGAGCCATGCTTGGGGCTTTTCCAGCCCTTGCAAATGTTTCCTTAACCAACCCCAAGGCCTGGATTCAGCCCCTGCCTTCCTCCTTCATGCTCAGCTGATGTCTTTATTAGGGGAGTGCATGAGGTCAGAGGTATCCTCTTAAATCCAGCTCACTGCCTCTTCCCATCACTGTTTTTTCCCCTCCATTTGCTAAAAGGAGAGAGGGGAGGCTGGAGGGTTCCTGCTTCAGTTTGCACTTTGCAACGCCTTTGTTAGATCTGTGCCTAAAAGCCCACATGCTCTTTTCCCCATCATAAGCTTTTCCCTTATTGAGAGCAAGCTTTTAACCTTGGGGCTGTGCCTCATGGTTCCTGGGGTGCTCTGGTGTCCATTCAGGATTATTTACACCCTTCCCTCATGTGGGATGCCAAGGCAGTTGTTTTTCTTAGGAATTCAGAGCAAAAGCTCCCCCAAACAGCCAATTACTCCTATTTACACCACACTGCTCAAGGCCAGGCTGGGATCACTTAAACCAGCACCAATCATTTTAACATCCTTCATGGGCTTTGGCACAGCTGCAGGCTCCCCCCCAGAGCAGCAGCAGCTGGATTCAGGCTGAGGGCTGAAGCACAAATCATCCCTGCTCCAGTCCTGCCTGCTGCCCTCCACAGCCATGGCTCAGAAATCACGGCATTCTCTGAATTCTGTGGTTACAATTTCTGGCCAGTGTGGCCAAGACTCAAAGGGTTTTCCCTGGGCCTGGAGCTGGCTCTCCCACTGCTGCTCTGTGTCACTGAGTCCCATAGCTGCAGCCCTTAAAGAGGTTTATTTTCAGCATTAATAGATTTTTTGGATTGTTTGTTGTTGCTGTTGCTCTCAGAAAATCATGAAATTTGGTGATTGAAGCAGCTGAATGAGGAGCTGGAGGAAGTAAGAGTCAAAAACGATTAAAAGGTGGTGGTGGGAGCAGCTCCAGTACGGATGCACGGATAAAGCAAAGCCCCAGAGACACAGACAGGAATTTCCTTTGTGCAGCTGAGAGCGGGAGCTGGCCCCTCTGCTTTTTAAATCATATTATTGTGGAAATGAAAATTCACAGTCCCACGAGGTACAGTGTGGAGGGAGGAGGAGAGGGAGGCTGCTGGTGCCAAGAGGCCACGGTGAGGGGCAGCCCTCCCTGGGGCCAAGACAAGGCAGAGATGAAGCGGCTTGAGGAGCAGCACAGGCTCCCAGCTGGGGTGGCCCTGGCTGGGGCAGGACCCAGCCCAGCCCAGTCCTCTCCCAGGACTCTGCACAGCAGCTCTGGGAGAGCATCTCCCATTTCCAGGAATTTTCAGATTGCTTTTCTCCCTTTCCCCTGAAAGCTGTGCCTTCCCTTGCCATTGTCAGTCATTTGGGATGGGGATGGGAACTTTGTTTTATCCCTGGAAGAAGGTGTCAGAGCTGCAGTGGTAGTGCAGGAGCTTTGCCTTCTGCTGCTGCTGCTGCTGCAAGAGGCTCTTTCCTTCTTCTTCATTTCCTAAGATTTTCTGAGGCTGTGTTGGGAATGCGGGAGCTGTTTTTAGGCACAGGCAGTCGTGTTCACCAAGCCTGTGTTTGGGGTTTGGCAGCTTTGAAGTCTGGTCATCTCCTCTCTCAGTGTATGTAAGAAACAGGGAGAGCAACTTTTTATATGGGTGGGTAATGGGGAGTGGTTTTAAATTAGAAGGGAAGATTTCTATTAGATGTTAAAAAGAAATTCCTTATTCTCAGGGTGGGCAGGCCCTGGAATAGAATTCCCAGAGCAGCTGTGGCTGCCCCTGGATCCCTGGCAGTGCCCAAGGCCAGGCTGGACATTGGGGCTTGGAGCAGCCTGGGACAGTGGGAGGTGTCCCTGCCATGGCAGGGCTGGCACTGGATGAGCTTTAAGGTCCCTTCCAACCCAAACCATTCTATGATGTCCACCTCTGATGGAGCCCAAAGCTCACAGGATCTGGCATTTGGTGACTCTTTCGTGCCCCACCTTTGTGTCACCCCTGTGAGAGAATGAATCTGCTTCTTCCCAAATTTAGCCTTATGTCCCACCCATGGGCACTCCCTGCCTGGCCTGGGGCTGCACAAACCCACAGACAGCTGCTGGGGCCTCTCCTCCAGCAATTCCACTGCTTCACCCCTGCTCTTCCACCACCCTGATTCTCCAGCAGAGGCGTGCCTGCATATTGGCTTAACGTGTCGCTGGTGTAATATCCATGGTGCTGATTAAATTAAAGAAAGGTTTCCACTAAAACTGGGATTTGATTACGTGTGTTAATCCCCTTTTCCCTCCCCAGAGATGTGGTGGGTGCTCTCCTGCTGTGAAAGGCTTTTCCCAACATGTGGTGGAAGCGACTGGGGAATTAAGGTGACAAGAAAAGATGCTACATGCTTTGGTTAGTCAAGAAAAAGGAACATTTTTTTTTTTTCCCAGACAGGAAAATCCCACTTTATACTTGTCTCTGGTCTTCAATTTAACAAGATCTTGCTCATTTATCTCTTCAGAAAGAAATGATCCTGTGGGAAATATTTGTTGTGCTGGCTCCTCCACGGTGCCGAGAGCACAGATGAAGCAAAACAGTAGTGAGATTTTTTTTGTTGTGTGATTTTTTTTGGATCCCAGGAGAGCCTGGGGATTTCTTTATCCATGGGCAGGGCAGCACTGGTCCAGGGTGCTGATGTTAGGGCATGGTGTGAGCTCCTGTCCTGCACCCATGAGGCTGTTGTGGCATCAGGCTGGGTTTTGCTGCGCCGAGCAGAGGGGAAAACAAAACCCGAAGGATTGCCTTGATCCAGTCTCTCAAGGGGAATTTCCATCCATGCCCCACGCCTGGGAAGCAGCACTAAAGGGTTTTCAAGCACTTTGAGAGCTCCTGTTAAAAGGTGCTATCAAAATGAAAAATGTGATTTTCTCAGAGCGGCCCCACCTGTGACTCATCCATCTCCATTAGGGCAGAGACTCAGAGTGAGTTATGGGAAGTCCTTGTTAACCTCAGGGGAATTTTTTCCCCCTAATTTTGGGTGTGTTTTTTGCTGTCTGGGCAGATCTAGCAGGGGATTCTCATAGAAAAAAAAAATCATTTAATGTTAATGTGGTGCAGCATTTATTAAAAGGAAATATTTTGCACTTCAAAGAATCTAGCAAAGGCATGAATTTGAAAACAAGCAAAAACCCTTTATCTGACCAAGAAAATCTTATCAATGCGTTTTCTGTCTGTGATGGGTAGCCAGATTTGAAACTGGGTTCTCACCAGCATGGTTGTTCCATCCCCAGTCAAGGAAAGAGGTAAGAGCTCTAAAATACCACCCAATCTAACAAAAAGCCAACATTTAGCTTGGCCTCAAAAACAAAAACCCCTCTCTTCTGCGAGACCACTTGCTCCCCAAGACACTGCTGACCTCAGGGAGATTGGTTTTAGGTCCTTTTTAGGCTTCTTTCCCAGCAGAATGCAGTATCTGTCCCCAGAGCATTGCTGGGGGGATTTGGTGCTGCCCAACCCATCCTGAGCCATCCCTGCAGGCAGAGCAGAGGCTGTGCTGGTCAGGCCAGAGGGATGGGGCAGCATCTCCTTGGGACTTTCTGCTGTGCCCCCAAAGTTATTTAGTTGATGGCTTTGGAATGGTTTTCTTTACTCTTTGAAGCTCTTGTGGAAGGTGTTGAATTTAAGCAGGGCTTTGCCAAATCAGTGCAGTTTCCCGAGAGCTCAAGAAGAGTTCTTGTTTTTTTTCTGCCTGTTAGAAAGAAGTATCATTATTATTAATATTTTCTTCAGAGGAGGGGGGAAAAAAATCTGAGTTTCATCTGAAACTTGAAAACACAGGTTTTGTCCTTACTGCTGGCTGTGGTGAAAAGTTTGAGGGGCAGGGAAAAGTCACATCCCTGTGCTGCTGATGTGGGTTACCCTGGGACAGGCTCACACCATATCCCACATGGAGAGGATGGAAATCCTGGCCTGGAAACTCTCCCTGTGTCCCCCTGACACCCTGGCATGTCATAAAACCCCGGATTTAACTTCAGAGTCCTCTCAGGCTAAGTAAGAGCCCTTTTATAGGGAATGGGAAAAGTTGGACGTGTTGTTGGGTTTACAAGTAGTGATTAAATATTTGCTGCTGGGCTGCCATGGGTTCTCATTCTGTCTCTAGCTCACTGTCAGGTCTGTTTAAAGGGATATAAATAAACCTGGAGGGGCTCTGGGGGCCACAGTGGCCCAGCTCTGCTGGGTACAAACCCCCTGGCTTTGAATTTTTGGAGGGATTTTGTCTCTCCAGGTTTCTGTTTCTCCCCTGCCATAGAGACCTGGCTGATAAAGCAATAACTCAGCTTTATTGATTATGTCAAAGGCAGTAATTCAAGAAAGCTATTTAAATTCACAAGAGGAAGCTATCGCAATTATAAGTGTCTGCAGCAGATTATTAATCATTTTTGTTATGGCTATCAAGCCACGAGACAGACATTTTCTGTAAGGCTTACATGAGCACCGGCTTTTCAGTAATGACTTGGGTTTTGCTCTCTTATTGGTTCCTAATGCTGAATAAAAAATAAGCAAACTGCTTTCTTTTTTCTAACTCGATGTGTGTAAAGCTTTATAGCATATTGCTATAGTAGTGCATGAACTTCCAGTAGTTTAAATTCATATTCTGTTTAATCCAGCCAAATACCAACACTGGCTTTGTACTCCTTTTCCCTTGATTTCTCCAGAGTTATTCCCAAAATAACACTGAGACTTGGAGCAAAGCAAGGTGCCCCTCCCTGGAAGTGTTCAAAAACCACGCAGATGAGTGCTGGGGGTTATGGTTTGGTGATGGACTCGATGATCCTGGAGGTCTTTTCCAACCTTAATAACCAATGTGAGAAGGGAGGTGTTGTGTGGAAAGCTGGGCTGGGTTTCTGCATGGCCCCAGGGCGCTGGGGATGGAGAGGGGCTGAGCTGCCTCTGTGTCCCCTGCTCCTCCAGGCCATGCCCTGCTCCTCCCAGCTGGGCTCCCCCTCCCCATGGCTCTGGGGCTGGGAATATCCAGCTCTTCCAGCCAGGGAAAATGGGCTTTTGCACCAGTCCTGTAAATGACACCTTCCCTTTGGCTAGCAGAGAGCCCAGAGCTGATAACACCGGGCAGCCTTGGCTGAGGGCCAGTCCCCATTTCTACTGCAGGCAGGATTTTTTTTTTTTTCCAGCAAGGCAGTTAAGCAGAACATTCCTCTATAAAAAGCTGCAAAAGAGATCAGAGCAGCTCTCCCTCTCATCTTCCATCTCCTCTGCTTAGTGACCTAGAACTAAATGTTTTATTATTAGAAGAAAAAAATTGTAATATATATATATATATATATATTCAAGGCAGGTCTTTGATACAGGGTTTTGGGAGGGCAGGATGAGAGGTGATGCTTGCATGGGTCACTTGCTGAAGAGGATAAGGGGCCCAGAGCATCCTCTCCAGTGGATGAAGGGGTGTGAGCACAGTCAGCTCCCTGCTTTCATCTGCTGAGCTGGGGCTGGGGAGGAGCAGCCTGGATTTGGGAAGGTGAGGGGCTGGTGGGGCTCAGCAGCTCTGCCTCTCCTGTAAAGGATCCACCCTGCTCTCCTGTGGATACCTGAGGAGAGCCCAGATTTTGATCATTTGTCCCTTGTTCAGCCAGAATGTGGGGTGGGAGCTGCAGGACAGTCAGGGGACAATGTCCTGATGGTCCTGAGTGACCTGAGCACGGGGAGCCACTGCCCTCCAAAATGCAGCAATACACCCTCCCAGCACAACTCCTTTTCCCTTCCCTCAAAGTTGTGCTGGTTTTGATTAAATACCTCATCAAACATTTATTTTGCCTGAAAGGAAGCTTTTGTTCTTGTTCTGGGGCCTTTCGGTTATAAAAGCTTCAGCCAAAATCACTTAATTAAAAATGTACTTTTCCTGCTCTGCTTGTCTGGGAGCTGCTCCGAGGTGCAGAGCAGGATGTCTGCAGGGACAGCACAGCCTGGATGTGCCACCTGGGAGGGAGACAGGGCTTGGGGAATCAGCAGCTCCTCTGGACCCCAAAAATGCCTCCAGCAGCAAGAACCCTTCTAGACTCATAAAATATCTCAAGCTGGGAGGAACCTGTAACCACCATCGAGACCAACCCAGTGGTGAGCAAGGATTTTTCCTTTTGGCTCTTAATTTACCCTCAGAGTGACAAAAAAGTGATTCACAAAGTGGTCACATCAACTCAGGTCACTTAAGGATGTGTGACCAGGAGTGAAAAGAAAACAGGGTTTAGTTTAAACCCTGTTTAGGTAAAAGGTCTCTTTCCTTTTTTTTTTTTTTTTTTTTTTTTTTTTTTTAAGGTGCTCGNTTTTTTTTTTTTTTTTTTGTGAAGATGCTCTGCTGACAGCCACAGCATCCCCACGGACTGGCAGGACTTTGTCTTTCTCTCTTCCACCAAAATCAGTTGCTCCAAGGATGACAAGTGGGCCCTTCCCCAGGCTCTGCCTCTGAGGACTCGTGTACCTTGGGGGAGCTAAAAACAGCAGAGTAGAGGCGAGATGTTCCTCGCCTTGCTGAGCGCAGGGGTTTTATTTTCCCTCTGCCACATCAGCTACAAACAGCTATCAGAGATTCTCCTGCAAGAGTCCGAAATGCTTTGGGTTCTGTCCCAATTATGGAGTGTCAGAATAGAAATAATTCATGCTGTGACAGCAAATGACAGGGAGAGAGGTTTTTGGGTTTTTTTCTGGGGGAGTTGCCTTGAAAATGCATTTTGATGGAGGAGCTGGTGCTGGCATGCCCTGGCAGGTTGTGCCGTGGTGAATTCTCAGGTTTTTCCATCTTTTCTATCCTAATTTTCCAAGGAAACTTTTTTTTTTTTTTTTTTTTGTGGTGGTTCCCAAGAGGCATTTCCTAACAAGGTTTCATCCAGGTGCCAAGGGATGCAGGGTATTTTTTATTAAGCTGTCAGTGATGGGCTGCAGCTAAAAACTGCTGCTCCTTTGGAGTACTTGTAGTTTTCTTTCCTGAAATGTAAATATCTCTTCAATAAATGGACCTGCTTTATTTTGGCCTGTGTTCTGGTTGGTCCATTCATCCTTCTTTGCACTTTTACACCTTTTAGTACAGACAGGGATGGGTTGCACTGGCAGGAAGGAAGCCAGGCTGAAAAAGTGCTGTAATTCCTCCTTTCCCTTTTGTGATTGTGGTGCAACTAATAGCCAGAGCCTCTGCTTTGCAAGCAAACATCTCAGAGCTGATGGATGCTGCCATTTTACTCTGCATCACTTGGATGGTATTTTTATTTGCGCTGTACAACCTCTCCCTTCCATTAGCACCAATGTTTTTAGGCCTCATTTTCACATAAATTTTGCTGCTGGGGCTCCTGCTCAGGGCTGCTGTCTGGGAGGAGCAGCCATCCTGCTGGGATATGCAGATGGATGGGTGGCACAGCCAGCCCTGGCACTGGGGGTGAGATGGGAAGAGCTGAGGTGAGAGTTTGCAGTGGGTCAAAGGATCTGGAAGTCAGGCAGGAGATGCTCTGAATGGACTGAGCACCAACTGCATTTTTCTTTCTTGTGTCTCATGTGAGACAGGGTCTTGTGTACAGGCTCTGCTGTGCCAGTTCTTAAGATGTAAAAAAAAAAACAACCCCAAAAAACAACAAACCAACCAGAAAATTTACTGCAAACAACCCCCGAACAGTCTGTTCGAGCTGGAAATCTTCACCACTTGCTTGGTGTGACCTTCTTGGCTGTGGGGAAGGGAAAGCAGCTTTGTTTTTCTCATAAATAGCATCTCCTAGGCCAGCAGGAGGTGTGGAGGGAGAGCATCCCCCAGAGCAGCCCAGGGGTAACCCCGCTCCTCACAGCCAAATTCCCGCTGGGCACTGCTCCCACCTGGCACTGCTGGCACAGCCACTGCAGCCCCTTGGGCTCCTGGGTGTGGAATTTGGCAGGTGCCCTCTGGTCAGGGGCTCTGTGTGTTATTTGGGGGGTGTCACCTGGCAGAGAGCTCCTGCCAGAAGGGTCAGAGGGAGAAATGTGCGTTTGTGGGGATACATCCCGTGGGGATGGGAGGATTTCTGCCTCCCCAGACAGAATGTGGAGAGGCAAATTGAGGCAACAATGTCCTGCTGTTGTTGGGAACTGAGAGACGCCCAGATTTCAGATCTTCCCTGTTCCCTCTGTCTCTGCCTCTGAGAAGCAGTGGGAAAGGTGTAAAAAAGAGCGGATGGCTCTTTAATCTGAGAAATGCTGCGTTTTGTAGGTTCTAATGAAAAGAACCCATTCCTTCTCTGCCCTTTTTGGCTCTCAGCTTTTTCTTTATATCTATAAATCTGGCCTTTGTACCGCAGACCATGCTCAAACCTGTGGAAAGCAGATTTGTCTGGGAGAGCTGATTGGATCAGCACAGGGACAAAAACCACAGGGACTTACCCCAAGACGAATGACTGGGCTCCATGGCCCAATCTGGTATTTTCATTGCTCTCCTGAAGCTCCAGCACCATCATGGGGATGAGGAGGGAGCAGGACAGACCATCCCAGGTCCATTAGATGGCCGGAGAGGTCTCAAGGGAGATGTGCAGCCAAAACTGCGGCTCCAGGCGCCCCAGGGCTGTCCCAGGGCTGTGTTCCTGCCTGCATCCGCAGCGGCACAGGGCGCTTTCCCTTTGGCAAAGCGACAGGGTAATTAATTTCAGGGCCATTGTGCTGCAGTGGCAGGCACTGATTTATAGCCCAGGGAACAGCTTCTGGTTCAAAGTGCACATCCGTTGTGTTAATGCTCCATGATCTTTACCCCCGTGAGGAAATGGCAGAGAATGAGGCGATTATTGCCACCAGACTGGGCTCTCGCTATTTCCATGATAAAGCCGGCACAGATGAAGGGTGGGTTGTGCATACAGAGCAGCCTCCCTTCCCTGTATCCCCGGCCCAGTGGCTTCCCCAAGGATGGAACTGCTGAGGGAATGTTGGTCACACAATCCCTGCACCCAGCTGCTGCTTGGGCCTCTTTTGCTGTTGGTTGGGGTTTGGTTTTTTTTTTTCCCCTTCTCCATCCATTTTTGTCTATTAATTGTGCTTCTAAAAGGCACTTTGAGAAAAGGCAGGCCAGGAAATCCTGGTAACTGCCTGGCTCTTCTGAGATTAGGGGTTCCAAGTTGTTCCTTTTCCCAAAGAAAAGACTTGGAGGGGCAGGTGGATGAGGAGTGGGTGTGTGGGGTATTGCCAGGTCCTGGGCATCTCCTCCCAGGAGCCACCCCAACCCTCAGCTTCTCAACCCAGCAGCTTTTGGAAACTGCTTTTCCATGTGCAGTCTGTGAGCTGGGCAAGTCATTCCCCTGGCAGGGAAAACATCTCTTTTCACTGGATTGATTTTCTGCTGTTTTCTGGGAGTAATTTCATCCCTGAGATCCGGTGAGGCAGGCAGGCAGCGCTGGGGTTCCTGGGAGCATCTCTCCATCTCTCCCAAGTCTGTCTCACCTTCCCTGTCACCGAGCACTGACTGATTCCAGGCTCACCAAACCTTTGGAGGCTTTTCCCCCCATGCTGAGGATGCCCTGGCTTTTTGCAAGGGGGTGCTTGGGCAGGCAGAAATGCTGTGTTCCCTCCCAGGAGCTGCTGCAGGAATCTGGGCTAAGGATGATGATGTCAGGTCTGCAGGGAAAGACTTTTTTTGGAAACACTCATCAACCCCTGTCTGAGATTTCCTTTGGGAAAGATTTGTGGCTGCACTGGGGTGATTCAAGGTAATTTACCCCAGGGATCAGCTCAGATCCTGGGTCACTTCAGCTGGGCTTAGCTCAAACACAAAATACGGTGAACAGGCGGGCTCTGCATGCTGCTGGGGTTTTTGGGTGTTATTCTAATACTAATAATTAATACAGTGATGTGTATAATCCTGTGCACGGAGAGTTGAAGCGTTCCCTAAAGCTTCTTTGCATCATAAAACTCCTAATCAAATACAGAATAGATCCCTGCCCTCTCCATAGCTTTAATCCTACTTCTCTTCCAGAACTAAACAGCTTTAAATTCCTCAGTCCCATGTGTATTCAGCTGCAGAGGCAAAAACTTTGCCATTTTTAAATCCTCCCTTAGTGCCAGACCAAAATCTCTGCAAACACAGACTCCATAATCCTCGCTAATTTATCAAAGGTGCTCCTGAATGCTAATTTTCCTGTGCTGTGCCCTGGATCAGAATTACAATTGATTGACTATAAAATGATAATTATACACTGGGAGCTTTGCATTGTGTAAACACCTTAAATTGATTCTCCTGCCCTGCCAATGGGGAAATTCTTTCCATCATGTGCTGACTCTATCTGAGATCGAAATGATTCTGCCTTTTACAAACTTTCCTACCATGTATGGATTTTCTTGTTTAGAGCAGGCAGCGAGCGTGCCTTCTCCTCCCTGCTGGGCTGCTGCTGGAGTGGCAGAGTCTCCCTGGAAACAGCTTGAGGAAATGGAGATTTTCCAAGGGCTGGGGGTGTGAACTGTGAGGACTCATGGCTCCAGGGGTGATAGATAAAACAGGGCAGAACAGGGGGAGATAGTTCAGTTGGAAGGGACCTACGACAAGCATCTGCAGTACTGCACATCCCTTTGGAGGCCCTGGCTCATCCAGGGATGCCTTCCCCAGGAATTCCCTGGTTTTCCTCCAGACTCCCATTTCCTGTGGACATAGGTCTACCCTGCCTTGAATTAGCAATTTCCGCTGCAGAAAGAGGCTCTTAACGTCAGGCATTTTTGGAAAGGTTTGTTTTACATTAATATTCTGGCTATAAAAAGAGTCCCACAACCATAGTGGTGAAGGGGAAAAGCCACTCTTCGATTTCTTGACACATCTGTATTCTCAGTCTCCTGCAATCTGTTTTTTAACTCCAGAATTAGTTCCCATTTCCCAAATTTCAGGGAGGGCTCGCTCTGTGAAAGGCATCAAGAGGCATCCCTAGACAGCCAAACCATCTGGAAAACCCAGGAACCTGGAGGGAGCCGTCTTGAAAACAAACTTCCCTTCCCACCCTCCCGAGTGCTGCCGAAGGGATCGGGCTCGGCGCTGCTGGGCGAGCTCCTCCTTCCCTTCTCCTTCCTCTAGTAGGATGTTAATGCACCACCACGCAGCTAAATCAATCTTGCAGAGCATAATTTATTTAAATGCATGTGTTGCACAGCCTTTGCTGCCTGCCCAGTGAGGGTGCTGGGATGTGGGGGGACCCTGGATGGCAGCGGGGCAGCAGAGCCAGGGCTGGTGCAGAGTTAATGCCCCAAACCCCCGGCCTGACCCCGCTGCCAGGCAAATAAAAGCCAGGGCAGACTCCCTTTGCCTCGCCCTCTCCTGTTTGCTCAGACCCCCAGGCTGCTGCCCATCTGTCTCTGTCAGTGGTGGGATGGAGGATGAGCCTTGGGGGTGGATGTTGTTGTTGCAAAGCCCCTGGTGTGCTCAGCAGACAGAGCATCCCACACGTGGGGAGGACATCCCGCTGCCACGGGGGCAGCAGTGGCTGTGCTCTAGAAACACGGGGCCAGAGGGAGAGAAAATTAAGAAAGGAAGATAGAGAGGTAATTAGGTCTGGCTTATGTGCTGTCCCCAGGGGCTTGCACTCACCTCGGGTTGCCCCAGAGGTGGCATCAGGGGGTTCCTGGTGGTTTGCTCAGCCTACATGGTGAAGGACCTCCAGATTTCTTCAAGATGAATTGAAACCTTTTTTAACCACTGCACATGTCCTGAGGTGGTTTCTGACTTTTCTGTCATGGGTAACCTCTGGGGATGCTCAGAAATAAAGCCAAGCTTCCTGGGCATGGGAGGCTGCTGGGGCAGGCAGGGGCACCCCAGGGAGCACCAGCACAGTTCTGGAACAGCAGCTCCTGGAAATGCTCAAACTGGCTTTCTCCTAAAAACAACCCCTTATGCTTCTGAATTTTTGGAAATCTATTCTCCAGTTGTTCCCTTAAGTATTTATTGGATGTCTTCCTTTTCTTTTTTTTTAAAAAAAAGCTACTTCATCCAAATTCTTTGCTCTGTTATTCCCCCGAGGATCATGTTTGCATTTGGCAGGGAGGGAGCTGGCTTGGTTAAACACAGACCTTGGTGAAATGAAGCCAGAGGGATTTCAGAGCTCTCTGTACCTCTCTCTGCTGCTCAAAATCCCCTTCCTTTCTGTCTTACCCATGCAGGAGACTTGGTACACACAAAATCCTGGCATCCTGCTGGCTGGCAATGGCTCTGCTCCTGGTGTTTGCCTTGCAGGGGTCAGGCAAGGGCTGCAGGGCTGTGCTTTGGTGTTTCCTGAGAGTGCTCCACACATGTGCTCAGCTGTGGGCAGAGGCAGATCACTCCCATTTAGTGCTTCTGTTTGCTGGAGGAAGGATATTGCCCTTCAGCGAGGGTGTTTTTGTCTGCATCACTTCAGAGCCCCTAATCCATGCCTGCCCCATCCGCTGCTTTCCCTGTGACTGCTGCAAAAGCTCCTTGAGCAGCTCTGGGGAGTGCAGGGAAGAAACAGCTCCAGTTCCTCAGAGATGCTGAGAGGAGAATCGTGGGCAGCCAGGAGATTGGGGGAGGAATTTGAACAATTCAGGATGAGCTGGCAGAACCACGGTGGTGGCTGGCACTGCCAGGGCTCCCTGGATCCTGGCTGGGATCCTCAGGGCCCTGTGCTGGCACTGCTCTGAGGCACCAAGAGGCTCATCCCCTCTCCACTTCCCCAGGAGTGTTCCAGGATGCAGATCTTTGTGAAACTCCAAAAAATCCCATAAAATCCCTTGTGCCCCCCTCATTATCGCTGTAGTCAAAATAGAGTGATTTATGTCCACAGTCCTTTTATTGTTACAGGGAGTTTCAATATGGGGCAGGTCTGCTTTTCCTTTCACCTCCTTCAAATGACTCATCTCGAGTGCATCTGGTGTCCCTGTTGCAGACTAATGATGCATAAGGACAGTAACACAGGGGGAGCAGAGGGAGAGGAGCAGGACTGATGCTTCCACGGGGAGGCTGGTGGGCGAGGCACGGCAGGATGTGGCATGCTTGGCGCTCCGAGGAAAAACCGGGAACGGGAAGGTAGAGGGAGGCTCAGCCTGTCCCAGCAGCCTTGGCAGCCCCAGGGAGCTGGGGAGCTCTAGCCTTTGCTCCTTCCCAAGCCAGTTATTCAGCTGGAAACACACCTGGTGTGGTATCTAGGAGTGTTTTAATCACTTTTTGGGAAAGGTCTTGGGTTTCCATCCCTACGTGCTGCTTGATTCCACGGTGGTGCTGTCAGTGTGAGGTGCCTGCTGCTTCCATGGCTGCAGGAACTCCTTTGCCCCTCCAGGGTTTGGACACAGCTGGGACTGTCAGGGAGCAGTTTTGGTGACCTGGCCATGCCCTGTGCCAGCAGCAAGCAGGAGCTGTGTGGTTCTTGTGTGGGTGCTGCAAGGGCTGCTCAGGGATTGTTCCTCATCCGAGCTCTGCGGCAAATTAAGCCCAAAAATAGAGTTTTCTGTTCATCTATCCTGACCAAAGCGTTAGACAAAAGTGACAGAGTGTAGGGGAGGTGTCCAGCAGCACAGAGCTGGAGGCACAGCACTGAGGAGGGGATGACATGGCATGGTCAGCCCCAAATCACAGCTACCCAATGCCCCAGTAAGGGAGAGCCCATACAGTGGATATGAAATACTTTGGTGCCCTGAAGTGCTTCTGAACCTATTGTCTAATTCCCCCAAACCTTCCTATTCCCAGCCTGGGACTGAGAGAACCAGGGAGGCCCCAGCACCTCTGGGAGGGGGGACAGGCCCATACCAGAGCAGGAAGAGCAGCTGCAGATCCCCAATTCCAGCTGTCACAACCTGGCTTCCACAGGCAGAAAACTCCCACCTTGCAGGACTCAAATGCAAGGAGCTGAGCAATGTCGTAAGCCTTTTGGGCTCAGGGTGGTTGTGGTGGGGATGAATTTGGCCCAGAGATTTCTGTTCAGCTGCATTGAGTTCCCAGCCATCTGGCTCGGTGCGCTGTAATCCGCAGCTTCTCCAAGCCCATATGGGAGGCAATGTTTTTTTTCGCTGTGTATGTTATATTTCCCAGAACGTATGGCCCATACATTTAAAATATTTGAGCGCTGCCTCCTGCACTAGCAGATAATCTGGAGCTGTGACACCAGAGATTTCTTTGGAGGAGAAGTTATTTCCTGGTGTTTTAGGCAGCTTTAAAACATGATCCTGGGAAGGGAGTGTTTGGCTTCGTGCCCAGCACCCAGGCCAGGCAGAAGAGGGGCCAGCAGTGCAGGCACTGCCTATGCCAGCTCCCCAGTGCCAGTGCTCTAATAATAATGATAATCTTTTTATACCCTTTATCTGTTTGCAATGATCTGGGGACCTCAGTTCCTGCCTGTTTGCAACATGCCTGCCCCTGCATTAAACAGGGAGGTAGCACCAGGCCTGGGAAAAGGGTGTCTGAGCCCGAGGTCAGGTGGATCCTGGGCTAAGGAGGCTCCTTCTCCATCCAACAAACAAGGCAGAGCTTTTCTGCAGTCTGCAGTCCCATATCCCTGTGCCCTGAAACCAAACTGTTCCCCCCAGGGACAGGCACTGAGGCAGGGTTGGGGTGTTTTGTCCGTCTGTTTTGCAGCTGATGTGGCAGAACACCGTGAGTATCATTCTCTGGAAGGCAATAGCTCCAGACAGGGCTCTGATAAAGACCAAGCATTTAAAAATATGTTCATGGCAAGGTTTTATACCCAAAATACATGGTGGTGCACTATTCAGCTTAAGTCTACGTGAACTATATCATATTATTTTGAATATATGGACAGCTTAGCTTATGAAATGTATAACTCATCCGGTGTATGGAAAACCAATACATCTTCCATATGGGCAACAAATCAGAGATGATTATCCCTGGGGAAAAAAAATGGCCATGCTGTATTGAGCATTTTGACTTGGAGTAGACACAAGTTTTCATTCCTGCTTCATGACTAAATTTCCTAAGCTGAACAGTCAAATAAAATGATCTCATTCCCTTCTCTGTGCCATGGCACAGCTTTGCTGAGAGCTGTTTGCTGGAGCAGGCTGGGTTCCAGCTGGAGGGGTCAGCGGGAGCCCTGCCAGCAGCCCCTGGGTGGTGTTTGGTCAAGGGCGAGGCGCTGCTGGTGGCTCGGTCCTGCCTTTGTGGCACCTCTGGCCAGGCCAGGGTGAGGCAGCTCCAAGAGCCATGGGTTTGCTGCTGGGCATGGGGAGAGCTGAACTCCCACACAAGTGCTGAGCCCTTCTCTGAGGATGCCATTCCCTGGAGAATGGGAGGTGCTGCAGGGCGCTGGCCGTGCCCCGCTGACCGCCCCGAGGGCTGCGGCCGCTCGGACGCCGGCCCTGCCCCCGGTACCGGCGTGTAAATATGTCAAGCTCAGGAGATGATCTTGTTATGGGAAGATTATGCTAATGAAATGTTTCCTGAGATCAAACTCATTTTGTGTTCAAAAGCATTAAAATAAATGGCTTCTAATTGAATCTTATAAACGGTCCCCTCCTGATAATGAGCCGCTATTAATTATAATTGAAGGAAGGCAGAACACAAACACAGCGGCAGCGTGGGGGGAGGTGGTGGCACGCTGGGGGCAGCTCTGGGCTGCCCTTCTGGGAGGGGTCCTGACCTTCCCCTCCATCCCTCCCACACTGCTGGCACCATGCTCCCTGGGGTGATGCACTGGGACTTGGCCAGGGACATCTCCAGCTGCCTGGGGACATCCCAGGGAACCTTCTTTGGGTCTTTGAAGAAGAGGGAGAGCAGATGTGTGCACTGAGCTGAATGTGCCATCCTGCAGCCTTTAAAATCTCAGTCCTTTATTATGGCTATTATTGTTACTAAGCTTTTTTCCTTTCCAAAGGCCCAGGTCCCTGCCAGGCACAGTGTGTGCTCTCCAGCCAGGGTGACCTCATCTGCTTCGAAGCACAAAATGGGCAACTGAGCTCAACCAAAGAAAATTTACAGGAATTCATCTGTCAACAGGGACGTTTCCATTTAATAAGTGCTCAGTTTGAGATCACATTAGCCCTTCAATTATTTATACACTGAAATTGTACAACTTCTCTGCTCAGGTCTAAAAAAAGAAGCAAATGTCTTTTGCTTTCCTTCCAACAGAGCTTGTCAGCTGGAACTTAGCAGGAACACGGCAGGCACCCCTGCAGGATGCTGGGGGTGACAGCCTCAGGACAGCAGGGTTTGGGTGCTGCTAACATGGGCTGGGCAGAAAATCCCAGAGGATGCTCAGCCTTTGTCTGCTTCTTGCTATGGAGCCTGTGGCAGGCTGGGGTGCCCTGGGGAGGGTGGAAACAGGCCCTGGGGCATCCTTGGCACCTTCCTCCTTGTTTTTCCCACTTTGTTGTCTATTTAAAGCACTGTTCCCTCTGGCATGCCTCTTCCCACGCGGCGGTCCAGCACAGGGAGCGTGGGTGGGCAGCACAATCCAGGCTGGGATTCGCTCTGCCCTCCAGGCTAATGCCCCGGCACGCCGCTCCAGAGTCACTAATGGCCTTTGCTTTTATGTCTCATCTGCTTGAAGGGATTAAAAGGGAATAATTAAATAGCCAGCAATACAGTCATCGATAAAATTGCACTGGTAATGATGGGAAAAAAGTATCACAAGGAGAAAAACTGTGCAGGGCTGTGCACAGCGAGGAAGGGCTCCATAGCCTCTGTTTTTGGGCAGAAATCATTATCCACAGCCTCTGTTTTTTGGCAGAAGTCACGAAGCCGGGGCAGGCTGCGCCCGAGGAGCTGCTCGTCCCCCGGGCACGCCTGGTGTCCGCGCATTTGGCTGCTGTGAAATCAATGAGAGCGACTCAGATGGTCCGACCGGAGCAAGCCTGGCTATTAGACAGCACTAATGCCGTATTTAAAAATGCGCTCGTCTTGCGCAGTCAAGGGGAAAGAGCGGAAAATTCCCTGGGCAAGGGGGGATCGCTGTCTCCCCGCCTCGCAGTGCCTGCTGCTGGCACCATCGTGTCCCCGCTGTGGCTGCAGCTCAGGTGTGGAGGGAGAGGGGCTGCAGAGCCCAAAGACCCCCATTTCAGCAGCGGGGGCTGCGGAAAACCCCTCAAAACCCCCTCAAAACCCCCTCAAAGCCCCCTCTCCAGGGTGGGGATGGAGTTAATCCAGCGCAGGCCATGCCCGCCCGGTTACACCGCGGGGTGAGCAGGGGCTGGTGGAGGTCCCGGGGGATCAGGGAGCGGAGGATGCGATTTTTAGAGCTCAGTGCTGCTGTGGGTTGAATTTTGCCATTTCGGAGGTCAGCTCGGTGCTGCTGTGGGTTGAATTTTGCTCTGTCCCAGCAATGACTCAAACCCACTGCAAACTTCTCTCTTCGAAGTCTGTGCGTGAATCAAACCAAACTCCGTGAACCCAGAGGTATTTTCTGGGTACTTTCCCGTCGCACACAACAGCCTGTGTTCATTTTCCCGGCAGTGGGAGGGATGTTCGACGTCATTGTCCTCGGGTTTGGGGTGAAACCCGGCTTTCGGGGCAAAAGGAATTAGGGAAGCTGCTGAGGCAACTCATGCATTTGTCTCTGGTGTTAGTAGGGATTTCCCTGCTGTTTTACAGCTGGGAAAGCCAGCACTAATGTGCTAATTAGATTTAACACCCGAGCTAGAAACGTGGCAAATTAGCCAAAACATCACAGTGTTAACCCCACAATGGGACTGGTTTCTGCATCCTTTCCCGGGCTGGTTTCTGCATCCTTTCCCGGGCTGAGCCAGGAACACGGCACGGATCACCGGCACAGCCCGGCAAAATCCGAGGTTAGTGGCGCACCTTAAGCCTATTGCTCCACTTTTGACACCTCCTAATGCAAATCCCTCAGCCAGGATGAAGCTCTCCATCCCGAATCCCTTTCCATTTCTCTCGGTGGATGAGCACGGGTGGGTAGAGGAGGGCAGCAGCTTGTGCTTGTCACACTGATCCCCATCACGGATGTTCCACGGGGAATAAAATCACTGCTGAGATTCCTTCCCAGCTCTCAGAGCTGCCCCAAAAGGGGAGCACGGAGACCCCACCCCAGCAGCACAAACAGGAGACAGGGGAGGGGTTTTAATAAGCAGCACATAAAATCCTGCCGTGCACTGAATCAGCTGCTCGTTTCAACAAGATGTGGCAGGGACGGTAATTGTATGTTGAGTGCTCTCCGGTTGATTAAGAACATATTTATTGAAGTTTATCTACTGTAATATGTATAAGTCTCTTATTAGATAATTGCTAAACCTCAAACACCTGTTTAACAGATCATATATATACCCCATTACATAGTTGTTAAACCACACTGGTTTTAATTCATCAAATGCGAATGTGAAATCCATTCTAAATTAAATTCATTTTGAGGCACTTTAAAGGAGACATTCCTGGCTTCCCTTCTACAAAGGGGATAAGAGCACCGTACTTCCTGACAGCAATGATGTTCCAGGACAGCTCTGCTCTCCAAGTGTCCTCATTTTTTGGGCGAGCAGCTCAATGGAGATGTGCTAAAAATGCCCTCAAGTTCTTTTCATTAAAAAAAACTAGAATTTTAAAAGTTTGGTGTTAAAGCCAGGGATGCCATCACTGCTGCTGTCTGCCAATGTCTGGGGAAGGGGAAAGGTGGTGGGGCTGTGGGCAGGCTGTGTGAGGCTGGGGCTTGCCAAGTGCTAAATTGAGGTGTTTTGCTTGGCTCCATTGACTTTTTGCCCCAAATCAGCAAATTCCCGTTTCAGCCATTTGCTGCTGATTCACATCCCTGTGAAAGCAGCAGTGCAGTGCAGCCCAGAGCCCCCTGTCCATCCCACATGGAGCATTATCCCTGAGCTTTTATTCAGTTTTTTAGAGCCTTCAATTCCTCTGTCCAGCCCTGCTCTCCTCCAAGCTGGGCAGGGCAGCACTCCCACGTGTTCCATCAGACAGGGTGAATCCTCTCCCCACGGTGCTGTGTGCAGTGAGAAGCCTTTGCTCAGGCAGAGATGATCCTTTGTTTTCTTCTCTCTTTATTTAATTGTCCCGTGGGGGAATCGCTGAGTGCCCTTCATTTTGTGATGCAGAGCTGGTGTTGACACGCTGCTTTATTAGATGGGTAAGGGTAAAGCCTTGGAGACACTATTTAAATAAGGGAGAAATCTCACTGCCGGGATAGGAATGAACAAATACACACTGGGCTCTGGGAACCCATTTATTTCCATCCCAGTCCTGTGAAAAATCCTGCCAGCGTGGTTATTTGTGTATCTCTGCAGCAATACTGGGCTGGGAGGTTGCAAAGCCTCCATCCCTCCATAGACACAAGGTCTCCATCCCCATCTTGGAGGCATTTTATAGCAAGATGTTGAGTGATATTGCTTGTCAGCATCACGACCTGGGTGGGTGGTGCTTCCCCTGCTCCTCCTTTGTTGGGAGCAGGCAGTTCCCCATGTGGCTCCCAAGGGCAGGGACAGCTCTGCTGGCTCAGGGGATGGAGCAGAGGTGTGGGTGTGGGTGCAGGAAGGGGCTGGAGGTTGGGAAACCCCAGCCCAGTGTCCCCATTGCTGCATTTCTGATCATCCCTGGGGTTCCTGCCCTCCATCCTTCCTCCCCTGCCAGCTCCACGGGCAGCGAGAGGCCAGACTGGTACCCAGCTCTGCTGCAGCCCCTGTGCAGTCATCCAAGGCTTTGGATGCTTTATCAAGTGTTTCAGCTCCAAAGCCAACATAAATCACACTGTTGGCAGGCTCTGCCTCTCTGTCTCTGCTGTTATTTTCTGTTCATGATAAAACAATGTGGAAAGGAAGCACGCAGGCCAAGGGGAGGGGGAGCAGAAACAAGATCCCTTATCTAATGCATGCCTGAGCTGCTCAAATGTTTCTGTATCAGCAATTATTTTGCCTGGCTTTGGGTTTTCACAAAGCTCTTGAGTCTTACAAATGCAGTCTGAGATCACGTTGGCAAAGCACGGACCCAAATTCTTCCCTCCTGTCTGACTCTCAGTGGCCTTCAGAGGAGACCTGTGAAATGTCTCACGTGCACAACACTGAGGAAAGCAGCTGGGAGAGAGGATTTGCTGGGATCTGGGGGGATGCTGAGCATCTCCAGCTCTGCCCCAGAGCTCCTAACACCGTCTGGAGTCACAAAAAGCCGGGTGGGATCAGGCACCTTGAGGTTCCTGACTGCTGGGAGTGGGGTATATTCCATGCAAACAGCTGGAAATGCACAATATCTGAGGGCACTGCACTGTGTGGAGGCTTGCAAAGCGAGTAGCCATTATTGGGATGGTTTCTGTACACAACCCATGGCTGATGGCCCAGTTAAAGCATGAGCTTATCAATTTCTTGCTAAGTAGAAAGAAAAGGGGAAAACAAATATTTCACTGTTATTGGGGAAGGAATAGCGTCTCTTAATCTATGTCTAAAAACACCTTGAGAGTTGTGGGTATTTGCTACAGTGCAGCTAAAGCAATATCCAGTGCTCAGAAAAGCAAAATCCCCAAGCTCTGCTCTAGCTCTCGTGTTGATTTTGATATTTTTAATATTGCATCCAGACAACAGAGCCTGTCAACCACCAGGCGAAGTGTTCATTTAACTAAGCCAATTTAAAATGTGTAGCAATTATGAAGAGATGGGCTCAGATGAGTCAATTTGTCTCAAGTGTTTTCTAGCTGAACTTAATAATATTGGAGATGTGAGAGAAATTGGAAAAAAATTCACCCTCTGTGTTCAATTCTTTTGAGAAGTCGAAATACCTAATTCACTCTGGCAAATGATAAATGTTCCTCCCCTTTTCTAATTACATCTTGCCTTAGTCACAGCGGTCTCTAGTAAATCTCCTTTTGAGACTATACACTTCACATACTGTCCTTGGTGGAAAAAAAACCACCAAAAGAAGGGAAGAAAGGAAAAGTTCTTGATTAGAATTTTTTTTTTTAAAGAGCAATTCATTGTTCTCCCAGGATCTGGAATAGGCTTTTCATGTTGCTAACCCCCCTTCATTGGCACCACTCTTTCATGTGTCACGTCCTAAAAAAACCCTGAAGTTTGACTGAAAAAAGAGGAGTGGAAGCTGTTGGGTGGGTGTCCCTGTGGGGAGTTTTATAGGCACAGATGGGAGGGACAGCATGTGCACACACATTGATTTTGTGTTGGTGGTGGTTTAACTGTTGGGACAAATAAGCATTTCCACACCCAGAAGATGCACTTTGCTCACAAGCCTTGGCTGGCTGTAGGTGCAGTTGTTCTCCCTTATTTCAAATCATTGCTGGTTCAAGACACATTCAATTTCAACACAATTTTCCCAATTAACAGGAAATTAAAATTACTCAGCCAATAAATATTCCGGTGTAAAAGCCGATTTTGGCTCACTTGGTTGTGCTGCCAGGAGGGAACCTGAACCCCTGATGGCCAAGCCCTGCCTGTGGGCAGCCCCAGCACCTGCACATCTGCCTGCAAAAACTCTCCCATTTGCATTGATTTCAAATTGCTTTGGGCTAAAATGTCCTTTATCGATGTCATTTATCTTCCTAATCTCTTGCTTGCCCAGAGATAGTCTCCATTATCCTGTGGTTGCAAAATTTTCCAGCTAACACGCTGTTTTTAAAACGTTTGAGAGGTTTCACTGCCTTGAGTGGGTGGGAGGTGGGTTTGCCACACAGAGATGAACCTGCAGGGAAAACAGAGATGGATTTATTTCATTTTTCCCATCAAAAGCCAGACCTGAGGCTCACTGGTGGAGCACCCAAAGGGAGTCTGGGGAGGACAGCCACATGCTTTTGGTCTGACTTTTTTTGAGTGTGGCTGCAAAAATGAGCAATATTTCGTCTCGAGGGTGTTGCCTGGAATGGCAAAAATTAAGTGGAAGCTGGGATTTACAGCTGGATTTAACAGCAGATTTTATGGGAATGGCTGCAGTGGGTGTCCATAAAGCCAGCTGCTGCGGGGGGCAGGGGAGAGGCAGGGACAGGAATGCCACGCTGACCCAGGAAAGTCTGTCAGGCGTCCAATTGGGATTTCCTGGACTGGAAAATGTCCCCAGCACTTCGTGTGTTCCCTGCCCTCACTGCAGGCTCCGAGCTGCAGGGACACTTCTGTTTGTACCCAAGCGTGGCAGTTTGGGCACATCAGAGGAGCTGCCAGCATCGAGACGGCTCTTTTTGCATTTGGAGTAGTCTGGTAAAATAGCAAACAGGGACATATTGAGTCCGAAGTGTCTTGGTGGGAGGGTGTGAACAGCTTAAACCTCCTAACAGGGTCTGGGAGGGAGGTGCTGGTGGATGCTCAGTTTCTGAACTGCTGCCCATCGCCTTCCAGCCCTCTTCCTTCTGTCCCTGGAACTAGGAACAGCCAGCGTTCCTCGGGGGGGACGAGGGATCGCAGCCCTTTGGTGCTACAGCGGAGGCTTGGCATGTGTGTCCCGGCCGTGCCTGTCCCGTGCCTGTCCCGTGCCTGTCCCTGTCCCTGTCCCTGTCCCTGTCCCTGTCCCTGTCCGTGTCCCTGTGCCTGTGCCTGTCCCTGTCCCTGTCCCTGTCCCTGT
>VWYI01046394.1:734831-753792 GCA_013399455.1 Anthoscopus minutus | reverse complement strand
ATGACGCTGGGTGTTTAAGGGTGACATTGGGTGTTTAGGGGTGACGCTGGGTGTTTAAGGGTGACACTGGGTGTTTACGGATGACGCTGGGTGTTTAGGGATGACGCTGGGTGTTTAGGGGTGACACCGGGTGTTTAGGGGTGACACTGGGTGTCGGGACCCGCTGATCTCCCGGCCGAGAGCGTTGTATGAAGAGTTGCTTGCACCGCAGCACCGGAGGGGACAGACCCTGCCCTCCCTAAGCGCTGTCCCCGGCCTGTCACCTTGCCCCAGGCTGTCTGCAGGGCGCACAGGGAATGGCAGCGGTCTGTTTGGGGTAGGATGTCAGTGTGTCATCACCACGGGAATTATTTCAATGGAGGGCTGAGCTCAGATGCACAGCCAGCATCTTGGGTTTGAAAGAGGTCTCTCCGCCTGGTGGTGCAGGGTTGGGTGGGGAAATCCCACACAGTTTAACCAGCACGGAGTGGGGAATGTGATTCTCCCCCAGCTGAACTGGGCAGCACATCTTTGGGGAAGGGCAGTGGTCAGGAGCGTTGCCTTCCAGTGTGGAGCTCCATGAAAAAACGTGTTCATGCCACCACCACGGGGCGGCCCAACTGGCCGAGGAAAGAAATCCGAGTCCTAAATTTCATTCACAGTAACTGCCCGTTCTGGGAAGTGAATTTTGGGAGGAATCTGGTGCTTGTGTGAGCGTGGAGGAGCCCTTGGGCAGCCAGGCAGCTGGAGCCCAGCCCAAGGCACAGCTGCGGGGAGTTAAGTTACTCAGCTTCCAAAATCACATTTTTCTGTGGTTCCCTCATTTGAATGAGGAATAATGTAGATCTTGTGAGCAGAGCTTGTCTGGAAGCTCTTGGAAAACCAAACCTATGGCGAGTGCACTTGTTCTGCTGGTGGCACTTTACTGGGTGGCAGTGGCATGGTGGGCACAGCAGGCAGGATGGCATCCCAGCTGCGTGCCAGGCTCTGGGTGAAGGCAGGAATTCAGCTGGACACTTTGCAGAGAAAGGAGTCTGGGATTAGAAAGCTGGATGCCAGCTTTAAACACAAGGCCAAAACCAGAGCAAACCCCCAGATGTCCCCTGGGGGTGCCTGGGATGTTTTGGTCAGAAAAATAGTGTGGAAATAGGCAGTGCCAGAGGCAGTGCAGCTGCAGAGGTGCCCCAGGCTGCAGTGGAAACAGCTTTCACACACAGCAAGAGGAGCCAAGCCATGATGTGAGAATCCATAATGTGAACCTCTGTGCAGGTTTTGTCCCCATGCAGGAAGAGATGTTTCCACAGTGCCTGGGAGGGCATGGGTGGCAGCAGGGATGTTGGCTCAACAAAACTATTTTGGAAGTGGATTTATACAGCTTAATCCCCAAACTCCTGTGCTTTACATCTGTCAGGCTGCCAGCCCCTCAGGGCCATCCGGGACAGGTTCCTGAGCACAAAGCAGCCGAGCTGTGCTGAGGATGCAGATCCCAGTTAACAGGACCTTCAGCATTTCTGTCATTCCAGAGATGCCTGCAAGCTTTCAGCCAGACCAAAGGCAGCCCTGTCAGGGAAACCAGCACACAAATATTTCTCATTCCAGGCCCTAACCCAGGCTTATTTTAACCACTCCAAGCACATTTTTTTTCTCACCAGTGCAGATCCTATGGGAGGATCCTGTGGTGCCCTCAGTGGCACTGAGCTGGGGGGATGTCCCCATCCTGCTGCTGCTGGTCATCTTCATGGATAGTTTCCACCTTCAAGGATTGGTTCTACCTTTAGAATGAGGAGGAAACCCATGTGTGGACACGAGTGGGAGCCTTCCCCATAATTTTGGGAGAGCCTGGTGGCTGCAGGAACAAGGGACGTGTGTGATGCCCTCACTGGGTTCACAGCTTCAGGGTGCTGGGGCAGAACTCTCCACCCAGCACTGGTCATCATCTGGAGCTGGGCATGGGGTGAAGGCTGGGCTTCCAAACACAGCAATCCCTCCTGCATTCCCAACCACTTTTGGTTCCACAGCGTGTTCCTGTCCTGCCTGGGGACCCGGCTGCTCCCCTGGCTGCAGCTCCTGCGTTCCCCAAATACCTGTGCTTTACCCTGTAGCAAACACAGGCTCTTGTTGATAAGGGATCACAAGCTGATGGATTCATCTGTGCTCAGTTTGGCCTGGAGCAACCTACTGGCTGTGCCCAGACTGGCATTAAGAGGGCAAGGCAGGGGCACTGAGGCTGGATGCAGATGCTCCAGAAAACCATGGCTTTTGAAAGCAAACACAACAGCAGAAATGTCCACCAGAGGCACAGAGCTGTGAGGCGAGGAGGAGGCTCTGGTTCCTATGCAGAGTGAGTGCTACCACTTCAAAATTAAATGCAGTTGCCATAGAAATATTAATTGGGAACAAAATCTGAAGATGACACTTAAGCAGAAGATGGAGCGTTACGGAGAGATGAGGACAGCGATGAAAATAGAACAGTTAAAAGGAGAATTCTTCAAAGGAAGTATCTATCATGTAGGTGAATATTTAATGCACAATCAGCAGGCCGCCACGTCAGTGCTGCTTTTAGTGTTGTGGGGCAAAGCATGGGAAGTGCTTGCTGGAGGACAGAGCACTCTCCTCGCCAGCAAAGGTCACAGAGCACTGCAGGGGGAGTCTGAGGATGGACCCAGCAGGATTCTGCTCTGGATTGCAGCAGCGCTGGCACCCAGGGGCACGGCTCTGTTGACAGCCCAGCCTCTGTGCTGCTCACTGGTTTGCAATCAACCCACAGGCAAAAGTCAGAGGAGGCAGGTGATGGACACCTCCTCGAAGTCTGGAATCTCTGCCCCTGGGCAGACACCAGCAGGAGGTTCCCAGGCTGGGTCTGAGCCTCCTCCTCATCTTCCTTCTGGGAGCATTTGCATGGAGAGCAGGGAAGAGCTCCCAGCCCTGCCAGACAGTGCAGGGGAACTGGATCTTTCAGAAGAGCTCCCAAACCGTTGCTTGGCCTGGGTTGTTTGGGAATGTGGCAGGAACACCCAGAGGCAGAGGTGTTTTGAGGTGAAGCAGGGCTGCTGTGAGGCAGAGTGGGGACACTGAGCAGAAGCCTTTCTACAAAGAGTACCCAGAGCTCTCCAGGGAAGGGCGACTGCCAGGCCAGCTCTTCTTGCAGCACTAGTGTCACTGGAGGGGAAGAAGAGAAGGACATTGCTACAGAAAAAAATCCTGATTTGATTTTTTTTTTGTGTTTAAAAATAAAAAAATAAAGTAGATCATGGTAACAACCAGCCCTTCTTTCAGGCAGCCCAGGGAGAGGAGAGTAGCTCCATTCTGCCACCCCACTCTGTTCTCACTCTGCCCAACAGGCACCAGCTCCTGTTTTTCTCCAACCCAACAGGCACCAGCTCCTGTTTTTCCCATGAAGAAACTTGCTCTTCCAGGCTGTTATCATCCTTTTCTCCCTTTTTTCACCCATCTTTTTCATTACCCTTTCCCCCCCCACTCTGCTTTGTCCCCTGGGAGCCGTGGTGTGGGATCTGCATTCAGGTGGGGATGGAGATGAGGGTGGACACGGAGCATCTCACTCAGGAGCACGGTGCTGTCAGTGCTGCCAACACACAGCTGGGCAAAGGCCAGCCCTGTCACAGCACCCAGCTGGGGCAGCAGTGCAGGGACACAGCGTGGGGCTGGCAGCCCCCTGCCCTTGTCTCTCCCTGGGGGCAGGCAGCCCTGAGGGGATGGGGGCACTGCCAGCTGGCAGAGTTCATCCATCTCTGCTGCTCTCCCCACTCAGAAGGAGGGAGGATTACAACCAAGTCTTACTTTTCCCATGAACCACCTCCCACTGTGTTATGCTCTGAAGTTAATTGCAAATGAGGAGATGGAAATAGCTTATTTTGACTTTCCTTAAACAGTACTTCAACGGATTTTTTTTTTTCCTTATTTTTTTTCTTCTGTCTCGAGAGGCAGTCCTGTGTCTATTGGAAAATAGCAATTATTTCTGTAATTCCCTAGAATTAGTAGAATTAGTTGAATGGGTAATATTTGAAGTGAAATGCTGATTAGAAATACACTTGACATGGAAGCTCCATGAGCATCGTGGTGGAGCTTTGGGGGCTCCTCCTCCATCCCAGGGCATAACAAAGCTCAGCACAGGTTTCTTGGGGAATAGTCAAAGATGTCTCAGTCATGGCCACCAAAGATGCTGGAACTCCTCTCCTATAAGGACAGCCTGGGAGAGTTGGGGTTGTTCAGCTTGGAGAAGATTTTGTGGAGAACTTAAAGACCTTTCTAGTGCCTAAAAAAGACTCCAAGAGAGCTGGAGAGGGACTTCGGGCAAGGACATGGACTAGGACAAGGGAGAATGGCTTCAAACTGAAAGAGGGCAGGGTAGGATTAGATATTAGGAAGAAATTCTTTACTCAGAGGGAGGTGAGGCCCTGGCACAGGTTGCCCAAAGAAGCTGTGGCTGCCCCATCCCTGGAAATGTTCAGGGTTGGATGGGGCTTGGAGCAGCCTGGGATCATGGGAGGTCCCTGGCCATGGATGGAGTTGGACAAGAGGAGCTTTAAGGTCCCTTCCAGCCCCACCCATTCTGTGGGTCAGGGACTCCACACCGGGGGAGAGGCTGTGCAGCCACTTGGAGATGCAGGGGAAATGCAGGGGAGATGCAGGGGAGATGATGCAGGGGAGATGCAGGGGAGATGCATGGGAGATGCAGGGGAAATGCAGGGGAAATGCAGGGGAGATGTAGGGGGGATGCAGGGGAGATGCAGGAGAGATGCAGGGGAAATGAAGCAGGGGAGATGCAGGAGAGATGCAGGGGAAATGAAGCAGGGGAGATGCAGGAGAGATGCAGGAGAGATGCAGGGGAAATGATGCAGGGGAGATGCACCATTTCCTTCAGGCTGTGGATGTGCCCAGTGGCTCCACAGCTCTGGCTGAGGTACCACAGCTGGTGATGGGTCTCTTGCTTCCAAAAAAGGCGGGATGAAACCACCTCAGGCACTTTTCTTAGCTGGAATGAAGTCGGCGTGGTCCATCCTGGGCACCTCCTGCAGGATGCAGGGCACAGTGCAGGTCTTGGGAGACTTGGTTCTGCTAAAGATTTGGGGTTCATGATACTTTGTTAGAAAAAAAAATAAATATCCTGTGGTATTTTTAATAACCCGCTGGTTTAACTCAATTATGAGAGCATAATTAACTTGCTGAGATGAAGCAGGAGATAAACCTTTGATTTTTTTTTTCTCTTGAAGGATGCTGCAGATAGATTTTGAACTTTGTATTCAATTACTTAAAGGAGAAAAAAATTAACAGGTTTCTGATGAGAAAAGCATACTACCCCCTTCATAAAGAGAGATTTATTAAGGATAGTGAACGAGTGTACCTCAGGGCTCAATCATCTACTGTTTTTTTTTTTTCAAGGGGTGATTCAATTACTTTAAGATGTGTTGCCTAAAAGAACAAACCAGGCTCTGTTACTTGGCAAATTAATCAAGTTCCTTTAGTGGTTTCTCTGGGTTAATAATTTCATTTAGGCCGCCTTCTGTTTCATGGTTTCATCCCTACCAAGAAAACTCTCAAATGAAAGGGAGGGGGAGAAAAAAAGCGCTATTTGCTTTCTGAACTAGGCAGCAAACACCACTGCAACAGGAAAAGTTTTCCCAAAATCAGCTCTCTCAGAGGTGCCTGTGAAAGCAGCAACTGGTTGGAAGAGATTGGGAAAAAAAAAAAAAGTGTTAAGGCTAATATTTTCACTATGCAAAAAGGCCATTTGGATTTGTTGTCATCTGTGAAGGGCTGTGGATTTTATTTGTAATTACTGTGAATGACGTTCTCTGGCTAGCGCGAGCCAATCCTGAAAATGTCACCGATTTTTAGCACATTTGTCTCGTTGAATATTCATCGCTCTGCTATTCCATACAGATGGAGGAAGTGCCACAAGGGAAAGGAGGAGTTTGTGAAACTGGGCTGTCCGTGCCCCGGTGGTTGCTGTGCTTCCCAAGGGCCTGCCCTGGGCACGGGGAGCTTGTGCTGGGACAGATTTTGGCTGTGTGAGCAGGGCATCCTTGCACTCCCATGGAAAAACACCATCAGCCAGAACTTGTGGAGTTAGCATAAAATGACTTGGTTTAGAAGGGACCTAAAAGATCATCTGTTTCCACCAGCACCATTTCTCATGGCATTTCTCGGTGGGAAGTTAACAGCTCCCACTGCCTTTGCCTGGAGGGCAGAGGATGGGGATGCTCAGCAGATACAAATCCCCTGGCTGTCCCTGGCTCCTGTTCCCAAACTCCACCAGGGAGACTTTTGGGAAAAGCTTTAGGGCACCTTTTTTTTCACCATAAAACATCTTTATGAACAGCATACTCAATCCTGTTTTATTTTCCCACTGGTTAGTTATAAACAGGAAAAAAAAATCTTTAATTGCAGCCTGGGCTGTATCCACTTCAAACATTGTTCTTTAGACACCAAATTCTGCATCCAGCATTTTGGTTGAGGGGAGTAATGCTCAGTGTGACCTTTCTGAATAAAACCATGACTCCTACCAGCACCCAGGGCTGCTGAGGCATCACCCTGCTCTGGCAGAGACCAAATACCCCCTGCAAAATGGGGGAAACAGGGCAGCAGGAGCCCAACCCCATTAGCCCTAACGAGGTGCTTCATCAGGGCCCAGGGGGGACCTGCCTCCCTCCCACCTACCAGGGATGCTGGTGTCATGGCTTATTGCTTTTCCTTTGGGCAGCACTCTGGTGATGATCAAGTTAATGGAGGGAGCAGAGCAGTTCCCAGCAAAAGAGGTCATCTGTTTCCTTTCAAGGGATTTGGCTCCGGTTTCATCGTTTCATCATCTGGAAGAACAGTGAGGCCCTTTTATCAGGAAGGGCTTTCAGGGAGGGGGCATGGCAGGCTGGTCTCTGCCTTGTGTGATAATTCATTTTATGGCTTGGGAAAGTGCTCCAACAGGGCAGACAGAGCTTGGGGACACATTGGAGCCGTTCTGAGCCCGGTCCTCAGGACCCTGTGGTGACTGTGCAAGCACCAGCCACGCTCCACGCTGAGCACCTCACCACTGTCCAGTGCCATGGAGATGGCCAAATTGTGCTTTCCCCCCCTTTATTTTCATTGCAATTGCTCTTTTTGAGGCCACAGCACCCAGTGGTACTCTTAGCCTCTGCCTCCAAAATGCATTTCTGGGTAAAAATGGGAGTGTCGGCGTGCTGAGGTGGGGTGGATATTTTTAGAGCAGCTGGCAGACTCTGCAGAGCAATTATGCTCCGGGTTCCCAAATAGCCCTGAGCTCTGTCACTGGCTGAAAACATCCCCTGGTCCATTTGTCCAGGGCTGGTGTGCGTCAGGGAGTTTTGCAGGCAAACCTGAATGTGGGAATTAGGCACAGCTGGAGCTCGAGTGAGGCCAGAGCAGCCCCTCAGCCTGAGCACATGGGAAAGGGAATGGCTCACAGATGTTGCACAAAGCCCACCTCTGGGGAAAAAAATAAATGAAAAAAACAATCTCTGATCTTATCCTTGGGACTCCAGGCATTCACTTTCCCTTCTTCCCAACCTCCATGCCAACAGCAGGGTTTTGGTGCTGCTCCTGGAGCATCCTTGGATGGGGAACTTCTGTCATGCCTGGGTAATGGCGGCTTTTTGTGCAAACAATTCTCGGGTTTTTTTAATGCCTTCACACTTAAATTTAATGTGCTCGTCCCAGTGTGCCAGCAGCTGTTTTTGTGCCAAGAAAAACTGGTACATTTTGAAGGTGTTGGATGCTCCTTTGCTGGGGACTCTCTGAGGTGCTTATGGGGTGGCAGAGCTCCCGTTCTTTTTTAGGACAGCAATTCCCCCTTGCTGTCCTCTGGATGGAGGCACAAGAGAGCAGTCCCAAGTTTTCTCTTATCCCTTTTTGGCAGCTCTCCAGAAGCATCACTGCAAATTGGACCTGTGATGCCCAGCAGACAGCCCTGATCTTGGCAGTTCCCAGGGGGGTTTTTCATTCTGCACAGGAGGAAATTTCAGGCACAAGAGGACCAGGGGGCCAGGGCAAGGACACCTTGAATCCCACAGCATTATTCATCCCTGGCTCTGTCTTTTTTCCCTCCAATTTCCTACCAGAGCTGATTTTCCCACTGGAGGAAGGGAAGCAGTGCTCTTGCTTCAATTATCACAGTCCTTCTCCTCCGGGCAGAGGATTCCTGAGTCAGGGATGGCACCAACACTTGGCTCCACCTCTTCCCCTCTTTAATCCATGTTTGGAGTACTGGCTGCTCCTGCCCCCACGTCTTTCCAGCTGCCCATTGCTGCTCTCTCCCCATCCAGATCACACCATGGCACTGCCCGTGGAGCTCTTGTGCTCCAAGGTTTTTAAGACCTCCAGGAGGGCTGGGTGTCCCACCACTACCTCATTGTCCTTTGACTCTGCTCTGCCTGCCAGGCTCTGGTTCCTGCAGTCTGCTGGAGGATTTATTGCTGGGGAAATGCAGTGCTCTGACTTATGAAAGCAGGACATTTGCTTGGCAGCTAGAGAAATATGGGAAATCCATTTAATTATTCCCCAGAAATGCTCAGATTGTGCAGATGCCGAACTTAGGTTTAATATAATTTAGATAACTCATGTCTATAAACATGTCTGGGACTGAATGTGATGTTTAAGCCACGGATCCGAGCCTGTGATTTTCCTCCTTGATTTCAATTAGAGCTTCAAGTATCCTACAAGAGCAGGCTCATCCCCATGCCTGACCCCACTGGGTACCAGCAGAGCCCTTGGTCCGGGTCTGGAATGCTGAGGAAGATGTTTTTCTCTGGTTTGCAAGAGTTGTTCACAAGGATGCTGTGGGCAGCCAGGCACTCAGGTCCTGTGCTGGGGCACAATGCCAGCCTCAGCACTGGCACCGATTGTGCCAAATGGAACAGGAGAGAAAAGGGTGGAAAAGCACCTATTGCTGGTGATAGCAGCGCTCTGGGGTTAAAATGAGCCCCTTCTTTAATGGGAAATCTCCCTTTCTTCCTTGGCATTTGGGACCACCAGGCCACGCTGCCCAGGGTAGTTTTATAGCCCAGCTGAGCCCAAATCCTCCCCCTGGGAAGAGCTCCTTGCTCTTTGTAAGGTGAGGATCCCCCTGGCAAGGCAAATACGGGCAGTTGTCAGGAACTAAACAGTTCAGCTATTGCCTCGCTTTTCTCCACTTCCACTTCTTCCTGGGCTCTTTCCTCCCTCAGCCCAGCTTGTTCTTCCCTCCCCTGGTGGGCTCTTCACACTTTCAGCTCCTCCTAACGCTCCTGTAATGGCTTTTCAGCCCCAGCCATCCGGCGCTGGGATGTTTCTCACTGCTGAACACCTTGGTCGGGGATGCTGGAGGAGCCAGTGCTGAGAAACACCCGGCAAAACGCCCCAGCACCGGCCAGCCCAAATCCCCACCAACCCTGTGACTCATCCCCTCATTTTTAGCTTTGATTTTGCAATCCCGTGCAGTAACCGTGCGAGTGACACACATCACTGCGGAGTAATTAGACCGAGCACACACACACACACTCACAGAGGCACAGCAGTACTGATTTCTGCATTAGCATGATAATGAATGTTCTCACTAGAAGCTTGTAATTATGTTTCCTCTTTTTTTCCCCTCCCCCTGAAAGTATAATTAATTATGAATAGAGCCAGAGTTTGACGCTAACGCATATTTTTAATTTTTTTTTTAAATCCCTTTTGGTTCTATTTCTGCCCTATTAAAAATTTATGAAGGAGCCAGAGGTAAAGTCATTTTCCCAGACACTTACTCCTATAAATTCAATGGGAATAATATTTTTAAAAAAACCCAAACAACCACAAAGCAATAAGAAGGTAGGAAGGGACTTTGCAGAGGGTTTTCTCCCTTCTTTAGGCCACCACCCAAGCAAGATGCTGCATTTGCCTGTTGAAAGCCACAGTCCATCCACACCGTTGCAATCTGGGGGAAGCTCAGTGGGCATGGATGTGCCTGTGGGTCTCACGAGGTGACAAGCAGCCCCCAGAGGTGCCAACCCTGCAGGACCCATCCCTGAAGCTGCTGCAGCCAGGAAGGAGGGAGGTCAGAACAGAGTGCTGAGAGGAAAAACACTTTATTAGTTGAAAATAGAAGAAAAATGACCTGCATGCACTTTCAGTACCTTGGGAAAGTTGTTTAGGAATAGGAGATGCAAAGCCAAAAACTTCCAAGGAAGTGCTTTTATTTTTCAGTTGGCTCACAAAGATAAACTCTCCTGGGATTCCAACCCCGGGGTGTCCCAGATTTTTGGATGCAGAACAAACCTCAGGGTTTGCTCCCACAGCTGTGAGGCTGTGGCTGCTTCCAGAGAGCAAGATTCTTCCTCCCCACCCTCAGCCATCCTTTCCCTAGAAAACCTGTGTTTGATCACACCATCCCTGGGGACAGAAAGTGAGAGAATGGGTGAAAGCAGCTCAGCACTTTGGGGTGATTGGTGGGAAGATGTAATGCTAGAGATAGGGACTGAGGGTGAACTGTTCACAGGATTTCCATCCTTCCAGGCATCCCAGATGAGCCCCTTGCAGTGCCACAGGCTTTGCCCCCTGCTGCTGAAGCCTGTTGTGCTTCTTCCTCCTCCTCTGCTGGTTGCCATTCATCCCACCAGCCTTCCCTTGCCGTAGGTGTGAACTGTTTTTCTTTTTAAATTGCATTTATTCTAACAAATGTCTCATGCAAACACAATTGCAGGTTTGCTAGAGGGAGATGCTATTTGCAGGCAGCCTTGCACAAAGGCAGATTTATTCTCCTTCCATTCATTTGAAGCTAAAGTAATAGCTCTAACTACATCTGACTTATAATAAGCGCATTCCTGGGAGCAAACCTGTACTCTGCATGTATTTCCCTCTTTGTCAGCTCCACCTAGGCACTTTTTCTCCCTCTCTTTTTTATTTTATTTTTTATTTTTTATTTTTTTACAATAACAAAATCACAGCCTTGTCAGTTGAAAGTTTATATGCCCTATTTATAGCACTCTGCTGTCTCCCAGCTTTTATGTTCCAGCATAAGTAGCTCTTTACCCTCTGCTCACAAGGAGCTGAGCATGAGCCTGAGCAGAGTCTGGATCTCCACAGAGGCTTTTTTATCCTCCCCTGAGGAGGGGAGCATGCCCTGCTCCCTACAGACCCACCTGTTTCAGCTCCAGCCTTGTTGGAGGGGAGCACCCATCCCCAAAGGCCAGAGGACTCTGCCCTGTGTGTTTTGAAAATTCTTTTTGTCAGCATATCCTTGAACTTGGGGGTGTTTTGCTGTGCCCCAAAGTGGTTTGCTGTTTGCAGCTGCTGAGCATCACTGGTCCCATCTTCTGGCCTGTGGTGGCTGGGAAGCACCACCAAAGTTTGACACATGAAATTGCCATCTCTTTGATGGCTGTCATTAAGAAGAAGAATATGAATGGTTTTCCAGGGAGCTGTGACAGTCACTTCATTGATTTCTGTAGTTAAGCTGATACTTCAATGCAGTTTGTGTATTTAGATCTTTACAGGCAAGCATGGATCCAGAATCTCCTCTGGTTCCTTGCCTTGCCATGGTTGGTTCCTGAACTTCTCTGTTCCTCATCTCCAGGTGTTATTTTGGGATTGGGGTCTGGCAGAGACACTGAGGGAGGGCTGGAGCAGCTCCCAGCATGGATTGGCTGAGATGGAGAGCAGAGATGGTAGTTTGAGCACGAGCCAGAGTCACCATAACCCTCAGCAGCCCTGCCACCCCCCTAGCCCAGTATTCCAGCTCTCCTGGGTGCTCCCAAACCTCCTGGGCCTTTGTGCTGGCCCTGGCCAGCAGGATGATTTCAGCACCTCGATCTGGAGAGTGCCACCCCTGCCCATGGTGGTGGGGTTGGAACTAGACCCCCTTTAAGGTGCCTCTCAGCCCAAACCATTCTGTGATCCTGTGCAGGAGCAGGGCTGGCTGCAGGCAGCACTCACACCCTCTCCCCTCTCTCAGCAGAAGGCACAGTGTGTCCTCATCCCTGCGACTCAGGCAGGACTCTCCATCTGTTCCAGGAGGAAAGATTAGGATAAAAGGGCCTATTGTGCTCTTCTCCCTCCAACTTACTTTAATCCTGGTAAAGGGGCAAATCTACATGCTAAAAAATCCTGGGTGAGGGGTCCTGCTTGGATGTTTCCAGGGTAAACAACCATTACAATTTAAAATTGTAAAATAACAATAAAACAAACAATGTTTCAGGCAGAAACACAGAGAGCCAGGGCTGGGGGAAAACAGCTCTACCACAGCCTGGCTCCTCAGCAGGGCTGTGCTTCTGAGGATTCATCCTGTCTGTTAAATATAGCTGATGAGCTGTTCTTGAATCGCACCTAATTACATCTCCTCTCCTGCACGCTGGCACTTCCCAGCTCTTTGGAGCTACAAGGAGCTGGATGATTGCAGCTTGAACTCCTCAGGTGGAGCGAGACACTCATTTGTCATCCCCTGTTTGGCTGTCTCGTACTTGGGAGGAGGGAGATGAAAAGTTGAATTCTCTGAGAAGGGAGGGAGGAAAAAGAAAAAAAAAAAAGAAAAAAATCCTTTTGAACTCTTGGCTCATTAAGATGTCAAAAGGTTGGGTGCCCTGGCAACTGCTTCGTCTCTCTAAGCAGGGCTTGAAATTCCTGCAGTCATCCTGCCGGGAATTCACAGGCGCTTGCTGGGCTCCTTGTTCATGGGAAGATGCCCACAGCTCAGCCACAGGATCCTCCTGAAAAGCTGCTCTAATTTAGACAAGCACAGGTTTCCTAGCTGGGAGCAGCTGCCCCTTGGGCACCTGGGTGTCCTGTGCCATCCTGTACCACCTCCCCCTCTTCTCCGTGTGCCTCTTCCATCCCTTCCCATCCCCACTGAAAACACCAGTTCAGGGCTGTGAGGGTCATTCCTGTGGGCTTCACCCAGAAGTCATTGCCTGAAAGGTTTGGATTTCTTTTAGAGACTGACTTGCACACATCAATTTGGTTTTGTGGAGTTTGGAGGTTTCTTTCCCAAGATTTTGCCAAATTTCAGCCAGCTGCACTCCAGCCTCTCTATCCACATCCTGTCTGGCAAAATTTCTACCTCATTTTTTCTGGCTCCTCCTTGGGCTGCACATTCTATGTCTTTTGTTAAGAGATGCTTCTTCATCCCAGTGCAGGGCCCTCGCTGGAGTTTAAGTGATTACAAAAGAGGGAAATATGTTTTTCCCACTTTCAGAAAATACCAGATGTCTTAAAAAGAAAAACCTCCAGAAACAAAATTTCCCAAGTTCTACATATTGCAGCATATCCAAAGTAGGGAAGCAGTTTCCCAAGGGTGGCATTGGAGAAGTGAGGAGGGGATCTGACTTCAGCTCAACTTATTTGGCAAAGAAAACCCCGTTATCCCTGCAGGGCCAGAGGCTGGAAGCATGGGGAATCTTCCTACACCAGTGAGTTACCCCCTCCCATGGGAGTTATCGCTCCAGGGCCTCCTCATTTCCCCTAAAGCCGCCATGGGAAAAGGGAAGAAGGTGCAGAGTGATGCTGTGGGGTTGGAACACAGGTGCAGGGGCACCTGAGCCCCTCAGGCAGGGACTGTCCCATGTGGATGGGTGTCAGGGCATTGCCACCAAGCCAGGCAGGCTGCTGAGTGCCCTCCTCTCTGCAGCTGGGGAGGCTCCTGCATCCCCAGCTGAGAGACAGAGCTGTCATTACAAATACACTTCAGCTCTCTTCCACAGAGGAGGAAAAGTGCCAACACGACCAAAAATATGCATAAGATGAACTCACTGGTTAGAAGTGGCCTGGCTACCACTTTCAGTGGTTCAGCTTGGCTGTGGGAAGCCCTGATCATTTTCTTCTGTTTTAGGCATAGCAAAAATATGATGAAACCAGAACTGAATGCTTTTTTATGTCTCATTACAGTAAGCATCATAAATCATTCACCCGTGAGTGAATTCAAGCACATTTCTTACTCAAAAAGCTCTTCCTTTCCTCTTCAGGGGCTGGGAACTCAGAGCCTCTTGGGCTGGTGGTGGATTTCAGGGCTTTCCCACCTGCTGCTGCCTGAACACACGGGGCCATCATTGCTGGCTCCTCATTGACACCCCCCAGCCCCTGACCCAGGAGCAAACTCCACTTGGGGATGTGGGCAGAGATGGGGCAGGAGAAGGTTTTGGGACAGGTCTTGGCAGGCAGTGGGGATCCCCATTGCAGCACCCCCAAACCCTGAGCACTAGTGCCAGATCCTTCTAGAAACGCATATCCTAGGACAATGTCAGTCTAATCAGCGCCCTCTTCGTTAGCAGAGTCCTATAATTAGAAGCAGCAGCCAGCCATCTGCTTTTATCTCGCCACATCACACGGTGCCTCTCGGCTGTCCCTTATTACCGGCCATCATTTGAGATCAGCGTTTCCCTCCACCCCCAGCCGCGTCTGATCTCACTTTCATTACTGCTAATGACCCGTGCTGGCAGCCTCTGTGCTGTGGAGCCAGAGCAGAGTGGGCAGCACTGCCCAAAGCCAGCTCCTCTGCCCTGCCTGCCCGCCTGCCTGCCCATTATTCCCTCCCACGGGGTATTTTTGGGGTTTCACAGTCTTGCCAGCAGTCCTTCCCCAAATAGCCTCTGCCTCATGCCAGGGATGGGCCCTGGGGCTGCTAATAGGAAAGCATTGGGGAAATGTTGCTGCTCTCAGATGTTTCAGCTTGTGAAGTGCTTTCCCAAGTTCCCCATTGCACCCTGCTCCCAGCAAGGATGGCATCTACCAGGACATCAAAAAAACCACCTTGTCCAAAGCCAGCAGCTGAGGGCTGCAGGATAGTCAGTCCTTGGGGGAAAGCAAGGAGAAAACGTCTTTTTATGTATCTTTAAATTCGGTGCCTAGACAAAAGCATAAGACATATAAATGGATTAACAGCCATGGTTTATTAGCGCTCCTTAATTCACTTCACAGGGCTGAGGGAAAAGTTATTAGCAGATGTATGGCCAGTAATAAGCTAATTATAACCCTGTCAGATCAGAGATTTGAAGAGGTGGGTAGTTTTGTGTGTGAGATAACTATAATTGTCTGTTAAAGATTATGAATTAATATTGATTTAATAAAGCTGTGGCCATTTATTTCTGTGGTGAAAACTAGTTATTCTGTGAGCTGCCCCAGCACTGTGGGAGGCAGCAACCAGCTGCTGGAGGTGTTTTGGGGAAACCAAAATGCACGTGGGACTGGTCACTGAGCCTGTATCCTGCCTGTCACTGTCCCCATCGCTGGCTTGGACAGGGACAGCTTTGTCCCCTGGCTCACAGCTGGCATCTGGTGCAGAACAGCAGCTCAGCCCTGGGGTCACCGTGCCCCTGTGGGAGGGGAGGATGCATTTGCTGCTTTTAGCTGGATTTAAAACCAATCTGCATTTAAAAGCTGATCCCCTCTGGAGGGACATGACCCTTTTGGGGTGCTGTGTGTCCCTTGACGTGTTGAAATCTCAGGCAGCCCCTGGAGATGTTGTGAGGAGCTGATGCCACGGTCTGTGACGTGGCAGATGGAGCGTGACCCACAGCTGGCCTGGGCACAGGGTGTCCAAACACGAGCCAAACCCACTGTGGGAGGGAGTGGGACAGCTGCTCAGGAGCACTCAGCACAGCCACTTGGGAGAGGGAGCCAAGGAAATGGCCAGAGAAAGAGGAGAGGCCAAGCTTTGTGGCCAGGGTCAGGGCTGGCTGGGAAAGCAGAATTTGATTGCAACTGCAAGTTCAAATTGACAAATTGTGTCAAGGTGCTGATGGGACCCCTCTCCCATGGTGGGGCTGATGCACAGGGTGGGATCACCCTTGCACCTTAGGGGTAAAGGCAACCTGATGATGCTTGAATCATTTCCCAATTTACAACCACCACCCAGGATCCCTTCATTTTTCCCCTCTTTGCATGTAGCTGAGTGCCACTGACTTTGGGATATTTCACATTACATAATTTGTTTCTGTAAATCATTGCCAGCTTGAACGTGAACACAGAAAAAGGCCGGAGTGTGGTGTGGGGAGCGGGTTTGAGACCCCTTGACACCAGCTGCATCCTCTGCCTTTGCCTTTTCCCCTTCTCCAGGGACACATGCAGAGATCTCTAGTTTGATTGTTCGTTTGTTTGGGTTTTTTTCCCTGAGACAGATCCACTTCCCTCAGGTGAGCTCCATCCCTTCACATCGCCTGAGTCTCGCAGAATTCCTCTCATGCCTGGAGCAAGTAAAGGCAGGTCACCAGGGCGGTGGGAAGATGCTTTGGAGGGAGCTGTGTTGCATCATGCAGGGCAGGGCTGCAAACCTCCCGCTGCCTCCACTCTTTGCCAGACCCAGCCCTCAGTCCCTCCCTGAGACCAGGAGATCCAAGACCCCTCGTCCCTGGTTGTGGAGGGTAAACCCCTACCAAAGTTTTCATTCGCGTTGGTCCTAGTGGGCTGATGCTCCACTAGATCAATACGGGCTGACTGAGGCTAAAGGCTACAGCTTGCTTTAGATTTAATCACTTTCCCCTGAAGCTTTCTATGGGAGGGTGGTTTCAGAGGGAGGGTGGCTCCTGTTTTGCATCTCACTTCTTTTCCTGGAGGAGTTCGGGTCAACCTAGGCAAGAAAACACCCCAATGTTCTCGCATTTGTGTCGGGCATGGGGCAAGTTTAATGTAGACCATCTCAAATATCTGAGGCAGGACTCCAGTTTTCCACTGAGAGCTGAAATCCCGATCTTTGCTTTGCTGGACGGCTCGCATTACCATTTTATCTGATGGAATAACTATCAACGGCAGCTTCCAAGTGAAACGCCAAGGAAAATCTGTGTAAGCTATCTGCAGCCTCGCAGCACAGATACACCGCGATTACGGCGACAGCCAGGCTCTGTCTCCCGGATTCCGAGTGTACGTGTCCGGCTGCAGCATCCACACCCGCACTCCCTCTGCTCCAGGGTGATCCAGGCAGGCACACCGTGGGCTTTGCTCACATGAAGCCTCGGCTCCCAGAGCCTTGAGGTGTTGCCACGATTTTATCTGAGATTTCGCCAGCACAAGAAGCTTCCAGCTTCCACCATTGAAGGGAAAAAGCTTGAAAAGAAAAAGCCTCCAGGCTCCAAAAGCCAGAAATGCACAAGGTAATCATCCCCGCTGTTCTAAGAGCAATGCCACTGCAAAGAGCCCGTATTCCCACTGCAACACCAGCCTGGCGATTCCCTAAGGCACCACGGCCTTCTGGACAGCAAGAACAGGCAAAAAAAAAAAATCCATCTGTGCTCTGGCAGGATATTCAGTGTTGCTGGAAAGTGTGCTCGACCCTAAGGGGTTTATTTAAATACATTTGATTCTAATGTTGTTCTAAGGTCACTGGGATATAAAAGCCTGGCTCCTGTAAAATTAATGTTCTGAGTCTTTTTGCTGTGGTACATACAGGACTTGCCTTCCATTCATTAAGTGAAACGTCAGAGATATTAAAAAAAAAAAGCTCGGAAAATGCTAAATGGCTGGAGCAGAGAAACCCTGCAATGCAACAGGGATAAATTGGGTCCTTTATCTACCAAGATAAATGTGTTTTCAAGAGAAAGATCTGATCTGCTCCTTTGCTTTCACAAGACGCTCAGCCTGT
This sequence comes from Anthoscopus minutus, assembly GCA_013399455.1. Taxonomy (NCBI): domain Eukaryota; kingdom Metazoa; phylum Chordata; class Aves; order Passeriformes; family Paridae; genus Anthoscopus; species Anthoscopus minutus. The sequence continues at coordinate 736,262 of VWYI01046394.1, read as the reverse complement.
GGATAAAAAGAAGACCCGAACCGCACCAAAGGTGCTGCCCTGAGCCAGCAGACACACAGCTGCCAAAGGCACAGGAGGGCAACTTTTCCTGCTTTTTCTGACGCGTCAGGCTCATTTCAGACAATTTGTTTGTGCTCCCGGTGTTTATGCTCACACCGCGGCGTGCGCCCGTGATTTACATATCGAGTGGGGTGACTTAAGGAGACGGAGTCCAGGCCTGGGAAAGTCCCTGTGCCCTGCAGCAGCGCAGCCGTATTGGGGCAAGGAATGCCGTGAGCTGCCCGCTATCCTGCGCTCCCGCTCCCAGGGAAATGCCTTTGCTCGAGGAGATGCGAGGAAAGAGAACTGCAGGAGGCAGAGCGGCGGGGAAGCCGTGCATGCCCGCATCTGCCTGCTGGAGTGGGGTGGGAGGCATGGAGGTTTTTACAGCTGCTGGAGCAGTGGAGGTTTGCAAGATGCTTTTCCAGCTGTTGGGGTCATGCATCACTCGTGGCAGGGAGAGGGGGTGGACTCGCCTGGGGAGGGGGCACCCAGCAGTGGAGCGGGAACAGTGGTGGCTGAGGAGATATGAGCTTCCTCATCCCCTCGCTGGGAGGATGGAAGGGAAGAAAAAGTATGAAAAAGCAAGATATTAAAATCTGTCGGTGACCTGGGTTGCCTCAGTGCTGATTCCCGTGGACATTGGCTTGTTAAATTGTTCAGTTTTTCCTGCAAAAATCCCACCATGAGAAGGTTTTTGATGCAACCAGGATCGCAGCACGGACACTAACCCAGGGCTGGGAATGTGCATCATGGGGTCTTCTCCTGAAATCCCCCGCCTTCCTTTTGCGGGAAAACGGAAGTTTCTTAACCATGTTGCTGTGGGATGCTCTGGACAATTTCCCAGGGCTGAACCTTTGGCAAGATTCAGAAAGCCAAACACGACCCCCTCCAACAAAGTGTCCAAAATACCACCGGCATGAGAGGATTGTCGGCCAACTCACACCACAAGTGTGATTTGCACCAAATCACAAATTTGCACCCTGATTTGCACCAAAAGCATTATCAACGACACGCAGGGGCACTAACGCGGCCCGTCGCGCCGGGAACGCCGGCGGTGCAGCCAGCAGCACCGAGCTGGCACCGATAAAGCGCAGGGAGCTGCGCAGCCGATGGCAGCGGCACCGGCGGTGGGTGACAGGATACAGCGGGTGGCGGGGATACGAGGGGTGATGGGGATACAGCGGGTAATGTGGTTGAAGCGAGTGGCGGGGATACAGCCGGTCACGGGGATGAAGGGGGTGACGGGGATGAAGAGGGCGGCGGGGGTACAGCCACAGCGGGGACACAGCCACAACGGGGGCACAGCCACAACGGGGGGCACAGCCACAACGGGACTACTACGATAGCCAGCGGCACAGCCAGAGCGGTGGCACAGCCAGAGCGGTGGCA